>JANHFL010006161.1:0-14821 GCA_032468155.1 Oxyrhabdium leporinum
TGTCTATGGAGATTCTCAGTCATCCAGGTCATGGTTGTCCCAAAGATGCTTTTTTTCAAGAGGCAACTGGACTTTCTAGTAGAACTATTATTATTCTAACCTAGGCATTCCTGTTAGTTTTAATAGAAAGATCCCACTGGCAAGGTCACTGATAATCCTGTGTTCTTATCAGCACAAGACGGAGATTAATAAAACGACCACAACTTCAAAATCAACTTTTATGAAAGCTCACTTTTTCCAGATAACACTATTATAATAGTAAAAAAAAATATGTATTTTTAAAATCCTGGATCAACTGAGAGACTCCTTGAGTTTAAATGCTCTTATTTGATTACTTGTATGTTTACAGATGAATGTATTTTCATAGTGGCTATATGTAGGTAATGCTGTATGCATTGGCATATTTTCCCTAATTAACTGGATGATAAACACTTTTACTGAACTAGGATTTTACACATGCTTTGTTTATTTAAAAAATATTTAAAAATAATTCTCTTGGTTTGACCCTAATTTCATGAGGATTATATACTAAACAATTCTATTGTCATTTTTTTTTTACTTGTATTATCTAGGACAAAATAAACATAACACTTAAATTCAAAGAGCATTACTTACAAGTAAACATTCATTGAATTGTTCTGTTAGTGATTTGGAGTTTATGAGATTGTTAATCTGGGGGCCCATCAGAAGAGCCTATGAAGGGAACGTTCTGGGGGAAAATCATGAAAACCGTGTTAAACTGTTGTGCTCCCACACACATGTGCAAAAGGAGTAGAGGTTGTCGTGCAATGGCTTAATGCTCCTTTTGATTAAAGCACTAGATCCTGCAGTCATTTCTATAAACATGTTCATTGGGTCAGAAGGATATCTAGCATTTAAGGTTCTGAGACTGCTTAGGAAACAGCATCCTTCATTATTTATTTTATTTTATTACCAGGCGGGAGAGAGAAGTATGTGGATTTTTCTTTCTCATGATGAAAAATAATTTGATTGGTTTGGTTATAGGCACTTTGAGTTGCAGCAGGGTTAATGGATTGCTGCAACCTCACCACAAGAAAGAGAAGTACTTGTGTCAATTCTTTTTACTAGTAACAATCAACAAGGAAAGGCTCTATTGTAGGCTGCCACTGGAAAAACACTTGAGAAGGATATAAAATCCCAGCATAAGAATAGGCCTTTTAGACCATTCATCCTGCCCAACAAGATGCTTTGGAGTGCTGTTCTCAGCTGAGATGGAGGTATGGTCTCCCACTCCATGAAGGCATGCTCCCCCGTCCCCAATTATCTCTATCTACTTTCCACATACTGTACATGCTATTTCCTTTCTCAAAATAGACTATCAGAAGTTACTGGAAACAACAATCTGCCACTCATTCAGGTGAGGATTTGTGTGTGCGTGTGTGTGTGTCTGTAGGATGTAAATGAATGTATAAATCCATGCATACCTACATACTTCTCTTTGTTTCAGGAAAGATCATGATCAAATAATTTCTATCAGACTTTAGGTCAAAGGGCATATATATTATTCCCCTGATATCAATTACAAAGGGCACATTTCAAAATAAAGCATCGTTCAGCAGGCGTAATATATAAAAAGAAGCAACTTTCTCTCCAAACGGTGGTATCCTTATGATTTTTTGTCAAAACTCCTGCTGGGTTTTGCCCCTAGCTGTTGTTCATAGCATGATTTTAGCAGAGTCCAATGTGAGGTTTCATTCTTGATTGGGAGCATATTTTAGGTGGAAGCCAAAATATATTTATTTTATAATAGCCTCTGTGGTTTGTTTACTATTTCGTAAAGAGCGAATAGTACATGATCTTCTTCAGTGGTTTATATTTGCTTTTCAAAATTTTGACTGGATAGAGAAGAAAGGGAAAAAGGTCCTTCAATTGTTTATTAAGGCCTATGTTAGCCAACCATATCTTGCCAATATCTGTGGTCTGTTGAGCATTTTGTGTGGAAACATCAATCAGTACTGTTGATTGGAAGGTAACGGTTGCTATAAAGCATATACACGTCACTTATATAATTTTGTTATTCATCTGACAGCTGAGCTATTTAGAATAGTGATTCTCCAGAGTTAAATGGAATACTAACATATCTTTCCAACAAAAGGTATCAGAAATTATAACACAAATTTGTGAAGGTTCTGAATCATGGCACAAAATATAAAAACTGCAGCAGCAGATATAAAATAATAGAGATAAGTTTTAAAAAAGAAAGCAAACTGTTAGACCTGCTCCATGTAGAAGAAGAAAGACCCTTAACTCCATTTGGTTGAAGGGATTCTTTTACTAAGGATTAGAGGTTGCAGTAAAACCAAGCCAAAGTCTGAGTTTTCGTGCACAAAGTTACAAGTTTTTCCCTTGTTTATGGCCTCCCCCCATGAACTGTTAATGTCCAATAGCTTCCTGGTTTGATGTTTTGAGAATCACTTTGATTGTAGGCACATCTTGAAGAGGTTTCATACTCTTTCCCAGGCCAGCAGCAATGAGGCCGTGAAATCTGATCGCTTAGCAGCTCTGGATCCTGTCAGTGTCTTCCCTCCCCCCTTCTTCTCTCCATCTGCACAACTTTCCTCCATTTATGGCAGGATGCCAGCAAGTCTAGCAAAGCATAGCAAAGATGGCAGACCTGAAACAAACTATAGAGGCAATATAACTGGTAATTAGCTCTAACTTACAGTTGACAAATATGCTCAGTAATGACTAGAATAGTAAGAAAGAGGAATGTTCTAAAACTATGCTCCATATGGTTTATTCCAATCAGTTGAAGAGATCAAGTTGATAACATTCACTCAAGGGCCGAAACAAAAAGAGCACATAGTGATATTTTTAAATATTTATTTATTTATGCTGGTGCCTATGACTTGATGTTGTCTCCTGTTGACTGCTTGAGTAGGTCCTTGCAGTTTTCTAGGCAAGATTTTAGAAGTGGCTTGTCATTTCCTTTTTCCTAGGGCTGAAAGAAAGTAACTGGTCCAAAGTCACCTAAATGGCTTTATGCACAAGGAAGGATTGGAACTCATAGTCTCCTGATTTCTACATGATTAGAATATGGATGGAAACTAATCAAGGAGAGAAGCAACCTAGAACTAAGGAGAAATTTTCTGACAGTTAGAACAATTAATCTTGCTTCCAGAAGTTGTGGGTGCTCCAACACTGGAAGTTGTCTGAAATGGTATCGGGTTTCCTATCTAAGAATAGGAATCTATCTAAGAATGGGGTTCGACTAGAAAACCTCCAAGGTCCCTTCCAACTCTTATTCTGTTCTGTTATTCTATTATTACAACAAGTCATTTCCCACCATTCATCATGTTTAAGCATCAATAACTGGCAAAGACAGATTTTTCTGCTTTGTTTGCAGTACACCCCAATCCCAAGAACTATTCAGTTTACCTCAAGTAAAAAGAAAAACTATTCTTTCAAAAACTATTTAAATAAATATTGACTGAATTGCACTGATAATTGAAGAATACTGGGAGGAGGGAGAATTCTGTAAAGTGGGACTGTTACAACAAACCCCAAAAACTCTGCTAATGCAACTGACTGGGCAAATTCTATTCTGCCAAGGTGTTACCTCATGTAATTTGGGCTGCTCCATGTAGTACTTCGATGGTAATGCCCAACACTTCAATTGGGGCTGGAATCCTATGCTGCAATGTTGGAGGAGGTATAATTCTCTGTTGGTGAGGTTTTCCTGTCAAAAACGATCCTTCTTGTTCTATGAGGTTCAACTATAGTACATAAGTAAATTGCAGTTCAATGCTTTACTGGCTTCATTGGAAAAGTAATATTGTTTTGTAGGAAAAACAGATGATAAATAATAATAACAAATAATAACAATAATAACAAAATAATAAAAACAAAGATACATTCTAGGTTATTGAAAGCCTCAAATAAGAAATTCTAAGCAGTTTTGTAAATTGTTACCTTTCCATCAAAAGTGTAATTATGGTTTTGATTCCCTGATAAAAATATGGGGGAAAAAAACCTTCCCGTTTCCACTAGATAATATATTCTGTTAAAAAATGAGATAGTTCCTACTGATACAATTACTTAGCTATCTATGACAGTTATGTAGTTATTTACATTTTTTAATGTAGATCAGAATATCAAAAGTGAAATCCATTGTGATGTTTCTCTGAATGAGCTAGAGAGAACAATTTGCTTTTCTCTATATCACCACCCGGTCTGCAAAGTCCAATCAGGTAGTGAAAATCCACACACTATTGATATTCATGCCAGGGAATTTAAAGCCATTATTATATCACAATTGTTGGGGCACATAAATTAGATCCACCCTGACCTGAAACATTAAATTGACTGGGATCATTAATTTTTAGTTTTGAAAATTTAAACCAGATTATTTGATTTTCCAAATGAATTAATTCAATTTGATTCATCAATATGACTTTTCAATTCAGTTTGGAAAACCAATTTTGTTTACAGATTCAGCTGAATTGCCTTTGAATTGAATCTCCAAATCAAAGTTTCACACAACCCATACAATTAATATATTCAACTTCTTAGGCCATTATTAGCATGCAGAAATATGCTTTATTTTTCCTGACACCTTTTGACAGTTCATTTTCTGATTTGCTTTCACTGTGTATGAAAAATGGTCTAGCAATACCCAATTTCCACATGTAATGAAATGTGGAACTGAAGAGAGAAGGCCAAATAACTTCAAAATGTGTTAGAAGAAGGTAAGAGATAAGAGACATGATGTTAGCTTCCTAACTCTCTCTGTCAGAAAAGAAACACATTCTCTCATACTAATGTAAGCCTCAAAGGTTAAACAGTTGCAAGAGACATAATGATTTTCAACCTCAGAGAAAAGAATTAAGAATAGCTTATTTTAGATTCATTATTTTTTACTATTTCTTTTATTTAGCATTCACTGTTATCTCAAGAATATCTTTAGCAACACTGATATATGAGCCTTTCATCTTAGCACTTTTGTAAAGTAATTCCAGCATGTTTCTCATTATATCTTGCTTTCTGGTGACCCTACAATAAATGAATGAGCAGGACAATTTTTAAAGCGAAAAAATGCAAAAACTGACCAAACTGAAACATCTACAACTAGTATCTTCTTAAAATGGCATCATCATCTAGCACTAGATATTACATTATGCATCTCCAACCAGATGATGACGATGGACAAGATATTTTTATTGTTACTACTATATTCTTTTTAATTATTAAGACATCAGCTGCTTACATTTATATGTCCAGTACAACAACTTTTTCTATACTATTCTTGTAGCATGTCATTTTTAAATTCACTTTTAGATGAGTTTCAGTTTTGTCCAGTAAAACTTGTTCTTCTTGCATAACATTTTAATCCAGCCCCTCTATAGAGGCAAACACTCTTAAAATTAACTTTTACCTCACAGTCCATAGTGAGATACTCTTAAATGAACTTCAGATACATAAGTCAAATAGAGCAAAGTTACTTGTGTTAGATAACAAATAGAATAGATGATTTGCATTCTACTTATGTTTTCCTTCAAGGCATGCACAGATTGTCACCTGCTTGGGACTGATCTCAGCCCATCAGGATCTGCCATCAGAAAAATATCCTGAAATAGATAGGCAAACAGAAACCCTTTCCAATCCAGGATGGTATCTCTGCAGTAATTAATAATCTCTGAAACAGGCCATTTTAAAATTAGATGATCTGGCTGGAGACACATGCTCCAGATGACTTCTGCCTCCCAGGCAAAATTGAGTTGCTTGCTTCCCCTGAGGTCCAAGAAATGATGAATGCCTTTTAGGCACACGTGGGCAGAACTGCCTCTTTCAGACGAATGCTGCCAGGTGGGCAATTTACCTGGGAGGCAGTATGCATCTGTACCACACCAAGGGTTTATCACAGTTTCCTTGAAAGTCACTGAAAGAGTAACCCATTTGAATTCATTATATAGCTGCATCACCATTATTTGATGGCCCAAGATGTAAGCTTGCACCTATGTAATAAGTATCGTATCTTATTTATATTGCACCCTCAGCTACATTTACTGGTAGAAATAGTATCAGTGAGGGCCTTCATGGAATGAGAGACACCACTATATTTGCACAGTGCTGCCTTGTTCTGTGAGCACAGTTCATTTTCAGTTCCATGAGAAAAGAACCATTTAAAATCAAAACATTATACCTGTCTGGTCACAAAGCTCACTGAATTCATCAAGGTTGATTCCCAAGTCAATTATAGCACTCTCTGTGGTGCCTATCAGCACCTATATATCCTTGGACTTGTCCGTAGACATCCTCCTGCCTTCCATTTTACACAGCCAGTTTGTGAACAGACAAGACCCTCTTGCTATGACAGCCATGTTTACCCCAAACCTACCAAATGACCCCTTGTTTTACAGAAACATAGCATACATAGCTTAGCTTCCAATTCTCGCAGGAAAGTAATATAATTATATCCTAGTAATATAACACATGATTTGATAGATAAGTTTCTAAATTCAGTTCACAGTGTCTTTAAATAGAGGTGGAGAAATTCTCACCAGAAAACCTGGAAAGCCATTGACATTGGGCAACTTCTTCTGTTCCTAAAGATGAATGGAGAAGTGACTGCATTATCTCCAGTATTGGATTCATATCTATTTCCTGGATGAGATGTTATGGTATTGTAGTATTTAGTTGAAAAAGATTCCAACATTAGACCTCTTGTTTCAATCATGTTTCGTTTGTGGCATTTGAGCATTGTTATGCCTACAGGCCTTTATGAACTTTTATGCATAAGGGACCTCAGAAGGTGTACCTTTACGACATCTGTGCCTGCACATCAACATCATGTGGCTCATCCAGTAGAGCCAATGGTTAGTGAAACTGAAAACCATTGACTTCAGTCCAGCTAGTCAGAAGTATGATAATCCATCCATTCTTCCCAGCAACATGCCTAATAAAGTGTGTGTTTTAGCAATAAAACGTCCTTTGAGTATTCAATTAAACACCAGATAAAATCAAGACACTTTATCACAAATTATGCAATTATGTCTGTCAGGAAATAATAAGTTTAAAGGAAGCTGTTAAAGAAAAAACAAGAATGCAATTGTTCACCAATGAATTTTAACTGGCTAAATTTATTATCCTTTCTGACAAGGTGCAGGCAGGAAAGAGGAGGTTTTGTAGATAGAGTCTGCGAAGGAAGAATATAAATGTCTTATTTCTTCCTCTTGCCCACCTTCTAGAATAGCAAAATAGAACTCTTATGAAACACTTCACCATCCTGAAGTGAAAAGTGCTTTTGAAGTGGACGGATAGAACAACCATCGATCATCTCTGAAAATAGGATAGAAGAAGTGGCAGACTGAAACTGAATTAAGTTACTCATTCACATCTTCTTCCAATTTGGTAATATGGAGATGCATCTCCCTCTCAAGCACATATTTCATATAAATAATCATTTTATTAAGCACTGCAATTAAAAATATAAAAACTAATACTAAAAAAATCAAAGACAAAAAAGAAATACTGAAAGTGCAGAAAAAATAGAAAAAAATAAGAATATAGTAAAGAAATGAAAGGAAATTACTTTTCCCTTCATCGCAAGTATAAAGAATTTTAGTAATTTAGAACCTTCTTTTAAAATATAACTAATATTCTTCTGCCGCCTTATTTATAAACAAACACTTAAAGCATCATTGTTCAGTCATGTGAAAATCTCAAGGGTTGAAAATCTCAAGGGTTACCAGAGATAATATTTATTTTAATCTTGATCAAATAAACAAACTTTATATTCCTTCTTTTTTATTTTTAACAACCTTGAGCTTTAGTTCCTTCAATTGTAATGCCCAAGAATTTGATATTTAAAAAAAAAATGCTTTCACTTTCAGGCCTCACAAAATTCTTTACATCTTCAACAAGCCTCTTTTGTAAATTCAGTATAGGAAAGCTGCACAGGTCACTCTCTTGGTTTGTTGCTTGTATATTCCTTTTAATTATTAATACAGCTGCTTTCATTTATATGACCAGTATAGCCACTTTTTCCATAGTATTCTTGTAGCATGTCATTTTTAAATTCACTTTTAGATGAGTTTCAGTTTTGTCTAATAAAACTTGTTCCATAACATTTTTAATCCAGTCTACTTATAGAGGCAAACACATAAAATTAACCTTGGGGTTCATTATCCAAAAATATCCTTCAGTATGTCCAATGTTAAAATATTTTGTCCGTTCAGTATTAGTAAGTCAAATTTAAATGTTCTTCTCTTTTAATTGTAAGCTTTAGTTCCATCTGATTCCATCTAGTATCCAACCTTCAAAGTCTTGTCCTATCATGTTTTTAAAAGAATTCAAAACAAAAGCATTTTACCATGGGAAGGATTCTTATAATTAATTCCAAAATCTTATATCAAATTTATCTTATATCAAATTTATAATTTATTTGTAGCTTTACAAAATGAAAATTTTAATCACCCTTTGGCTTATTTCCAAAAATATTTTTAAGTCTTCAAACTTCTTTTTAAAATTTATTTTATTTAAAATTGAAGGAAAATCACCTGGTATTGGCTGAAAGATTCATAATAGCTAAAGAACAGTTAATAAGCAATTTCTGAACGTGATTAGAAAAAGAAGTATGTGAGCCCAATGCCCTTTAAAAGGGGCCAACCATGGTTTGAGCAAAAAGATGGCCATTCCCTCATCTCTCAAAACTCTAAATCTGCTGGAGATTATACTATCTTATACTATCCTCATGAGGAGCAACTGTCTGGACCACTTATGGGTGATCTCAAGTCCTCTTCTTGTCCGCAGAGAAATTATAAGCAGATGTACTTGCTGGCTCTTTATTGCAGATATTTTAAAGCAGCCACCATCAGTTCACCATTTCTTTCCCATAAATCCCACCATAATCAAACATTTCTAAATGTATTTTCCCATTATGACATGTTTTGTCTGCATTCCTTTTTATTTATGAGCTGCATCACAACATTTGGAGAATGAACCCATCAACATTCTTTCCCAGCTGAAAGATAATTTGTAACTTATAAATGTAGAAAAACTAGAATGTAAAATAAATTTTTAGACTGGAATTCTTCAGCAAAGTTTCTATCACTTCAGGGTAACTTCAGGTATATGGTCACTGCCAAAGTGGCTATTCACAGTTAAATAGGCAATCAGTTTAAGTAAACTTGAGAGATAATAGCATAGTAATATATATGCTGTTATAATAATATAACACTAGAGAGGCAGTTTGGTGTACTGGTTAAGATGTTGGCTTAGAAACATTGTGAGTTCTAGTCTTTTGTTAAGGACAAAAACCAAATGAACATACACTGGTACCTCAGTACTTGGCATTAATTGGTTCTGGGAAGTGCAGAACCACTTGGCAGAACCGTTTGTTTGGGATGAGTCCCAAACAAACCACATGACTTACCACATAATCCTTTGTTTCAGCTGTGAAGAATTTTCTGTCTGTTCCTTTTCCTATGTCAGCAACCTTCCCCACATGGCCAACTTCATGTCAGTACACCAAACAGCTATCCCCCTCTTTCTATAGCAGTGTGTCAAGTACTACACAAATGCTGAGTACTGGGACAACCTTTTCTTCTCAAAATGCATTGAGTACCAAATTTGACAAGTTTTCAAGCAGTTGAGTACCGAGGTACCACTGTAATTTAATAAGTTATCTTTAGTTTGGCATAGTTGCAATGGAGCAAGGCAAACTCTATCATGTAAGTATGACAACATGCTGCAAATGATTCTTTCTATCATTAAAATCTCTTTCCACTATGAATTCATATTCTGAAAGGCAGTTAAAGATTAATACTCTATATTTTCTAGCATAAGGCCAAAGTTTATTGTATTAATCTGACAATTATACAACTTTGAGAAGCAGAAATCCACAACTATCATACCTTCTGCAAAATGCAGGCAGAGATCAAGTGCCATCATCTCAGCCTGTAGGCAGAAATGGAATTGTCTTATTTCTAACAATGGGTGAAGCATTCAGAACATATAAATCAAAGCTGCTGAATTCAATTCTTATATTTTATCTATTTTTCCAGAATGAGAGCTTAGCAAACTGTAGAAACGAAATCAGCAAAGAAGCTATTCACTTTTGTGGGAGTTCTTAGCCATATTCTGCAATGTTTTATAAAATTATAACAATGTTGCATTGATTTGCATGCCAGAAGGTATGCTAGGGGATATCTGTGTGACCATAAGTAACACAAAGTAGTCCTCCTTAATGTTGGACGCAGTATCATGAAAGGAAAACTCAGAAGGAATGTCTGTAAGCTATTAGGTACTGTAGCGTGAATGGAAGCTGGACTCACTGTTGGAGAAAAATTCAACTGCATTTACAGAATACAGAATAACAGAATTGGAAGGGACCTTGAAGATCTTCTAATCCAACTCTCTGCTCAACAAGGAGACCCTATATCGGGGTGTCAAATGTGCAGCCCATGGGCTGGACGCGTAACACGCTGGCCATGCCCACCCCCAGTTTAGTGAAGGAGAAAAAGTCAACTGATGACAACCTGATGCCACGAATTTGACACCCCTGCCCTATACCATTCCAGAACAAATGACTGCCATTTTCTTCTTAAAAACCTCCAGTGATGGAGAACTTACAACTTCTGGAGACAAACCCTTCCACTGGTTAATTGTTCTTACTATTAGAAATTTTCTCCTCTAGGTTGGATCTCTCTTTGATAATTCTCCATCTGTTCTTGTTCTGTCCTCAAGCGTTTTGGAGAATATGCTGAGCCCTCTTCTCTGATAGCCCCTCAAATATTGGAAGACTTCAATTTTTTTAAAAAAAATCAGATCACTTTTTACATTAATGATCAATTTGTTAAATAATCTGTAGGCAATTGTAAATCAAGAGGACATGATAGAATTTTTTTATATACTGATTTTCCCAGAATGATTATCAAGTGTTTTAAGGTGATGTAACTGTAAATGCAATCCTAAATTATGTTCAAAGGATGGTAATAAAGTTGACAAGTGAATTCTTCCTAGGAAGACTGAGATCATGAATAAGCAACGGGACAATTCAGATAGGAGAAGGATTGCTAACCTGTTCTCTGCTTGAGTTTTCATCTTACCTGTTCAGGAGTTCATCAAAGTTTTCCAGTTTTTCAGGAGCAGCTAGAACATGTATTTCCCAATTTAAAGTCTTAATGTTGATCATCACTTCTGAAAGGAGAGAAGCAACTAAACATTCAGTGATGCTAGTGAGTGTCATTATTGTTTACTAAACACTATACAAACAATTTCCAATTGTTAATGTTTTGGTAACTTGCTGAATTGTTGAATCCTGGCTTCTAATGTGCATTGCAAGACTTTTCATCAGATGCAGATTGGTTGTTTAAACTTTGATTTTTTCTGGCTTGTGGGTAGTCCAGGAACACTGGGGACATTATCAATTGGCAATTTATCCATGAGCCTAGTGTCAACATCTATTGCTACAGCTGTCTCACTTATACTAATTAGTGGGTTTACTTTCTCATTACAAAATGTCACCTTAAAAAAAATGGACCCCAGCTAGAAAGTTTTTTTTTAATTTTACAGAGTGTAAGTAAGGGATTGTAAAACAACTAAATATTACAAGAACCTTATTTCCTCGTACTGTACTTGGCAGCTACTTAACCACTTTTAAACCAGTACAATGGCTTTGGCACCCAAGAAGTTGATTCAAGGTGCTTACAATAACTTTAAAGAAGAATGTTTGTAGCTCAGGGTTAAAATGAAGGGTCCCTGGGGTCTCTGAGCTTGCTTGTTTTCTTGCAGATGTTTCATTATCCTAACTAGGTAACATCAGTCTAGCACTGATGATGTTACCTAGTTAGGTTAATGAAACGTCTGCAAGAAGCAAGCAAGCTGAGATCAACCAAGTTTGATATTTGTTGTGATAGGAATTTATTGACTGTCTTGTTGCCCAAACCTAGAGTCATGGGCTGAAATAGAGCTGAAAGTCATCCAGCTGTCTCGCAATATACCCAGCTGACTTTCATGCCTAAATTGGGACTAGAAGGGGGGACGGACTACTGCATGGTCGCAGAGGTTCGGGTGAACTTCTTGCTCTGAGCTCTGGCTGGCCCCGCGCACCCGCCCTTTCCTTAAGCTATCGCTAAATAACTCACCTTTCCACCACCCACGCTGCTCAGGTATGCTCTGCACTGCCCCTGCTGTACTCACTGGAGCTGTTTTCATCATCAGCTGTCTCCCTGTAGCTTCACATGAGCCCCAAAGTGGTGTGTGCAAGCGAAGTGAGCGCACACGCAAATGCGCACACACGACCAGTGAAAAAATCCTGCACTTGCAAAAACAACACTGGGAAGAAAATGTAATTGAAAAGAATCTTTCACACCATCAGATCATATATTTTAATTTCTGTGGCTCAGTCTTGCCCAGTAATTATCCATAAGTAAGAAGTTTCTCTTTCTATATAATTAGCACATGTTTTGTCTCTGTCAAAGTTCAGAGCCTCTATTTCCATAGTAGGAAGACCTATTTTCAGCTTTCAATATAGGAAAGATCCATGTTGATCTAGTTTTCTTTCTTATGGGCTTTATATGTGGAAAGGAGGGCTTGATTCAGGAATAGATAATACTTTCCAAATTGAAGGCCATTGAAGTAGAATTGTTGAGAAGGGCCAAAGCAAATTGTGAGAAAGGGTAGAATTTGCACCTTTCTGTGATGGGAAAGAAGCATTATGGCTCTTCCCAGAGATAGTTTGAATACTCAAATGTGAAAGTAAGTTAATTCCAGATGACAGGTTAGTCCTCCATACCACAATGTAAATAAATGTCCTTCCCCATCCTAAAGGATTATCACTGGCAATTGATGTATCTTGGAGCTGTTTGCAACAAAAAATAGTTGTGAAGCACCTTCAGATTTTACTCTCACATTCTGGATTCTTACAAGTCACTAAGGTACATTTTGAGTAATAAAACTGAACCAATGTATGTAATATACAGGGGATTATGTTGATGTAGTCATTTATGTGCACAGTGAAATGTAAATTATTTAAGGCTTTAGGCTCTTCACATAACTAACACGTGATCTAACCTAAGATGATTCACCCTCAAAAGAGTTGCTTGTTGGGCTTTCTTTCTTCAGGAATATCACAGAGGAGGAAAATTTATGGGGATGTTGTTGATCTCTTTTTGTTGATATCACCTATGGCTCACAGGACAAGTTATTATCTTTTAATCAATAACTTATTCCAATACCATGGGTGCTAATTTATGATACTTTCAAAAAAGATCTTATCTATATTTATTCCCAATCTCTGTGGATAAATTCAAAATACCACTGGGAGTCTGGTGCTCACAGCCTGGTTTTATGCATGAGAAAAACAGCTGAAGTTTCATTCTATCCTGGTTTATTTTTCATGTTGCAAATTTTTATGTCTGCTATATTACAAATGCCCTTGTTTGGAGAGACGCTCCTACAGAATGCATAAGCAGATCTGAGAAGATTGTGTGAATGGTTTATGTAGGAAGTACAGTATGCTCATATGCACTTATAGGCAAAGAGAAAAGCATATTTTGGCACTTTCAACTAGATCTGTAGAGATTTAATTCATAGCAAGGTGAGCACAGCATAAAGTTAAATGGAAATGTCCACTGAGAAATTTCACTCATAACTAAACACAGATGTTGTCTTATTGTCTCATCATGTACAGCCTTGCTTAGAAATTAATCCATTTTTTTCAATGAGATAAATTCAGCAACATGTGTGCCTAAGGACTATAAATACATAGCTGTACACTATGCAGTTTGTTGCATCTAAAAACATTGATTCCAGTCATGCCTAATTCTGCACCCGACAAAACTATAAGTACAGTATCTTCTTGAAAGAATATGAGTATAGCTGCCTTCTAATACCTATATTTATTTGACAGTAAATCCCATTAACCTCAGCAGGCTACAGTACAGAGTTGACCTTGAGTTGTCTTAGAGATTAAATAATGATGGCCCTCATTGATATTTGGAGTGGAGATCACCTGGGATGGAGAACCACCTGTTGGTTAGGTTGAAGTAAAGGTGGGGGGATGGGGGTGGGGAAGATTCTGGAAGAGGATAATGGCAAACTACATCAGTAATGCTGTAAAAAAAAAGCAGCTGAAGTCAGAATATATCATCTTTTAAAGTCAGTAAACTCGGTATGGATTTACTTTTTAAGATACACACAGAGCAAGGTTGGGAAACTGGTGGCTTTTTGTATCTTGCTACTCTAACCAAGGCAGTTTGGATTTATCCCATAAAGAATTTCATGTTGTGGAGTCATTGTAGCTGTCTTTGCTGAAGTGAAGAGGTGACTGCTAATAGCTGATCCTAAAAGGCAGAAGTTATCCACTACTTCTAAATATTCATTGTAAATTCTAAGAGTGATTGCTGCACTTGTCATTAGTTTGTCCTTTAGTTCCCAAACATTTGCTTCTTTAAAAAAAATTAACTAACTGTACAAACAAGGAAGTTTGTTGTTTGGAGTCTTCTACTCCTTATGCCAATAATATAGTTAATGAATTTCTGTGTATACAGTACATGCTGTTTTATTTGTTTGCACACTGTTAGCAATGAAGAAATAATTGGATAGGCAGAAACTGATGATCCATTCTTCTGCTTCGTTTCTGTTTTCTAGGCCATACCATCCAACAACATTGTTTTGCATACTATTGCCATTCCAATCTCCAACCACAAACAATATCCCTTGCATATGTGTTCTGTTGATTTCATAATTTCTGTTGATTAGGCATGACCATAAAACTCATAAGAGTCTTCTTCTTCTTCTTCTTCTTCTTCTTCTTCTTCTTCTTCTTCTTCTTCTTCTTCTTCTTCTTCTTCTTCTT
>JANHFL010006161.1:57244-68891 GCA_032468155.1 Oxyrhabdium leporinum
TTGCTTATAAGCTGTAAACCGCCCCGAGTCTTCGGAATGGGGCGGTATATAAATGTGAAAATAAATAAATAAATAATTTGGTGTACTGAGCTGATGAGAAAAGGAATGTTGAATACATCATCCCATCCACAAATAGTTTCCTTCATCCAGGATAGAGGAAGGATCACCTGGTGTCCTACTTTCCATCGGATGCCATTATGCATATAAAAGGGTTAAGTCTGGAATAAGCAAAGGCCCCTCCTTTGGGGGCTAATTTTACTAATCAATCACAGGATTCTTTCCAACGCCTGGAATGTTCTGTGCCCTTTTTGATACAGATATTTAGAAAATAGAAATCCTTGCGTTTTGTTCATCTTTCTCTCTCTTTCTGGTTTTGCCTGCCCTTTATCCCTTTTTTTGCCAATTAACTGTTTTGAATGTTTGGGAGATTAATTATTTGTATCTCGATACGGGGATCGACTAGGAGGATGCCGGGTGCAAATAATAATAATTTTTTTTTCCCACCAAGGCTGCTTTTCTTACTCTGGCAACGCCTGTACACATCTGCCTCTGCACGCCAGCAAAAAAAGAATCGAAGAAGAGAAGGTAACCAACGGGGGCTCCGGTTTGGCGCTTTCTACAGAAAGGAGTCTCTTGCCGGAAAAGATTGAAAGCCAAGAAGGATCCCTTGCGAGAAAGAGGCCCCTGGAAGAGGACAAAGGCGCGGATTCACAGGAACATCAAAGCCGCTCAAAAGATTAGTGCAGATGGCTAGAATTCCATTGGAAACAAGAAACCTTCCCCAGCAGCCACTCTTGGTGGCATGCAGGGAGCAAACAGCAGATGCTATACCATAACGGGGCTTTCCAGCCCAAGCTGCCACATACCAGACAAACAGGCTGCACTGGTCCACAAAAATTATCCACGGCTTTGCTGGCAGGCCAGGCAAACGGCAGGGTGAAAATGTTTTAAACCACACACTGGTCCACAAAAATTATCCACGGCTTTTTGCTGGCAGGCCAGGCAAACTGCAGGGTGAAAATGTTTTAAACCATCTAAATATTGTACCTGAACTAGAGTCGCTGCCCACCAACATCTACATCCCTCTCCCAACCACCGTGGACACAATCTGGTTTACGGATTGTGCCGTGTCTTTTTCTGCTCGTGGAGGTGGCTTCACAGCCAGAGAACAAAATACAGGTAGCCCTCAACTTACGACCATTCGTTTAGCGACCGTTTGAAGTTACAGTGGCACTGAAAGAAGAGACTCGCAGCCAGTCCTCGCACAACGGTTACGGAAACTTCATGGTCATGCGATCAAAATTTTGGCAGTTAGCAACTGATACGTAGAGGGACAATTGAGCCCAGAATTGATGTTGCTAAGTGGGAAGTTTGTTAAGTGGGTTGTGCCCCCATGTCATTTCTGGCTGCATTTGTTAAGTGAATCACTGCAGTTGTTAATTCAGTAACACGGCTTCCCCCTTGTCTTTGCTTGTCAGAAGGTCACAAAAGGGGATCCCATGACCCCGGGACACTGCAACCGTCGTAAGTATGAACCAGTTGCCAAGCATCTGAATTTTGATCACAAGATCATGGGGCAAAGGTCATAACTGTGAAAAACGGTCATAAGTCACTTTTTTTCAGTGCCGTTGTACCTTTGAATGGTCACTAAATGTTGTAAGTCGAGGACTACCCGTACTGGATTGGTTAGTGTGATTTCAGATGTTACAGCTTAACCCAGAATATGAAATTATGCAGAAAAAAAAAAGGTAGATCAATTAACCGTTGGGTAGCACGTTTATTTAATCAATGTATTGGCCTCCTCAATCATGCAAGCAGCTCTATGCATAGAAGCAGGAATTTTATTTTCTGACAAACCGGAGAAGGTGGACAGATTGGAAAAAAAAAAAAGGAAGGAACTTCTGTCAGGTAGGTTTTGATACTATCAAAGACAGCTATAACTCTTTGTTGTGGTTTTCCTGGCTGAATTCTCAGTCAGCCACGTCATGCCAGAATCCACAGGTCTTGTTAAACTACCGGTAAGACTTTGAGAGGCAGTGTACTTCCTTCTCTGACATAATGTATGAGCAAGAGAACTATGCTATTAGTATAATTACCAGCAGTGGTGGGATTCATTTTTTTTAACTTCCGGTTCTGTGGGCGTGGCTTGGTGGTAGGCATGATTTGGTGGCCATGTGACTGGGCATGGCTTTTTTTTTTTTGCTGATGTTGTTCCTTCTTTGGCTGCTTTTTAACATATGATTATAAAAAGTCATTTCAGAGAGGTTTGTGTGCTGAGCAAGGCACGGCGGCGAGAGGAAAAAGCAGAAATGCGCCACTTAAAAGGGCTGACGCCACTGCTCTCGCCGCCGCGCCTCACACAGCACACAAACTTCTCTCTCGGGGCATAGAGAAAGTTGCGCTCCCCTTTTTCCTCTCGCCACCGTGCCTCGCGCAGCACACTAAAACTTCTCTCTCGGGGCAGAGAGAAAGTCAGCAGGAGCAGCGGTGAGGCCGTGGCTTTCAGCCGGGCGGGTGTAGGTCGACCACCCTTCCCAGTCTCGCTTCCCTGCGGGGGCACCTGGCTGTACTTACTTGCTGCTGAAGTGGCCGAGACGAGCAGGAGGCCCGGCGGTCGGACGGAGAAACGCTAGGCCGTGCTGCCGAAGCCGGAAGTGGGGGCAGGCCGCAAGGGGAGATCTGGAGGTCAGATGGAGAACCAGTAGGCTTCGCCACACAGGTGGGAGGCAGGTGCAGGCCACTGGGGGAGGTCCGGTGGTCGGAAGGAGAACTGGTAGGGTGTGCTGCCCGGGTGGTAGGCGGACGCAGGCCACCGGGGCTGGCTGCAGGGTGAGGCCCGGTGGTCAGACAGTGGTAGGCCGCAGCTGGCAGCCAAGCAGGCGCAGGTCGACCATCCTTCCCAGTCCTGCTTCCCCGAGGGGGCACCTGGCTGGGTTTACCTGTCGGTCAGGAGCAGCCCGAGGCGGGCGTTCAGGCAAAGGCAAGCAGGCAGGCATGGCTGCGTGGTCAAGGAAAGGAGGCAAAGAGCAACTGCAGCTATGCCGCAGTGTGATTCTAAGGCACCAGCCAAGGCGTGCGAGACTAATAAGTAATGGCGGGGTGGGGCCAACCGGAATTTTTCCTACCGGTTCGGGCGAACTGGCCTGAACCGGCTGAATCCCACCACTGATTACCAGGGACATACAATTCTAGGGACAGGGAGAACCAATGCTGCTAATAAGATTTATGGATCCAGATTGACGATGATGCTAATGCTATCCATTCAGCCAAGTCCGACTCTGGGTGATTCTGTGGGCCAGATCTGTCCACATCTTCTGATCTTGCACTGTTTCTTTGAGTTTTTCTCTGTTCTGGCTGGTGTCAGCTTTGATGGTGTCCAACCATCGTGCTCCTTGGTGTCCTGGTTTCCTTTTATCGTTAACTCTTCCCAACATAATCGCTTTCTCCAGTTGGATCCAGACTATAGGTAAACAAATGTCTAGTTCGTTCACGCTAGTCTGAAATGAGAAGTTTTTTCCCCCCAGGGCAGATATAACTCTCTAGCCATTACATTATACTGCCCCTCAGATAAGATGCCAGCCAAAACCAACTACTAAGAAAGCTCTTGAGAGTGTTTAAAGTTTCCTGCTAATTTTCATGCTTCTTAATTAACAACAGCCATTCCATTTTAGCAATATAATTGTTCCCCTGTTTAATTTTATAGTGATGGCGGGTTTAATTAATTTAGCTCATTTATTTAAAGCACTTTAGACCTGCTCTTCCGGCAAAGCAAGCTTCCAGAACAGATCGGTAACAAACCAGGCATCGCCTGTCCACAAGTAGACAAGCCAACACTCTTTTCTTCCCCTCCACAGGCAAGACTGGCGTTCATAATACCGGTCCGCCATCTTGCACATTTTGACGTCTTCCCTGGAGATGACTTTGGAGCAGGGGTGGGCAACTATGTCAACTTTATGACCTGTGGACTTCAACTCCCAGAATTCTCGTGCCAGCACGGCCTCACTCGAACAGAGATGTAAACCAAGCTGGCCATCAAGACAGGGTGCCTAGCAAAGAATCCTCTACTAAAAAATAAATAAATAAATAAATAAAATAAATCTCATTTTGCTGTTACTGCGGTACTATGATATGAATTTCAACTTCCAGCAAAGCCATTTTCTAAAAATGGTCTTGCGCACAAAGACAACCCCCCAAGGACGTTCCAGACCAGTACAGGATGACCCCTTTCGACCCACTTTTCTTCTCTTCCTGTCCTGGAGTGTATGGCAGCCATTGCTCAACGAAGAGCTTTCCATCCCTCCTTGAATTGGGAGAAAACCCCAGCATTGCCAAACCCTTGTCTGTCTTCAATCACTTGAATTCTCTCTCCCTCTTCCCACCCCCCCTTCTGTCCCTTGGGGGACAAAGCCTAACACATTTTACTGAACTGGAAATCGCCCTTGGAGCTGAGAGGTCAGAAAAGTCACCATGGCAGCTGTGTGATCCGACCTCCTTCCAACTTGTAAAAAGGATGGATGGTAGTAGAGCTTTGATCATACCATCACAGCTGGTGTTACGACTTTTCTAATGCTCCCCCTTGGGCAGACCCCCGCCTTGGACAGAAGTCACTACATTAACAGGTACAGATGACTACCATAATAAGCTGAGAATGACATACAGGCAGTCCTCGACGTACGACCACAATTGGGCCCAAAATTTCTATTTTGCCCCATTTTACAATCTTTCTTGCCTCAATTGCCTCTAGGACTCGGGGTAGCATCATAGCAGTGTTCCAATATCTCCGGGGTTGCCACAAAGAAGAAGGGATCAACCTATTCTCCAAAGCACCTGAGGGCAGGACAAGAAGCAATGGATGGAAACTAATCAAGGAGAGAAGCAACCGAGAACTAAGGAGAAATTTCCTGACAGAACAATTAGTCAGTGGAACAACTTGCCTCCAGAAGTTGTGAATTCTCCAACACTGGAAGTTTTAAAGAAGAGATTGGACAACCCTTTGTCTGAAATGGCAATATGCTGACTCTGTAAACCGCTTAGAGAGGGCTGTAAAAGCACTGTGAAGCGGTATATAAGTCTAAGTGCTATTGTTATTGCTACAATCAGCATCTATACCAAGCATGACTTTAGCTAACTTTATAGCTAACTAAAGGTAAAAGTAATTTCTTCCTACCTTGGAGGTAAATCAACATTTTTTAATCTCCAATTGTTTTTTTTAAATTTTCATTAATCCAATATTGCCCTAGGTCAATGAATGTACCTTTCCTTCAGTTTCTTAATGGACATAGAAATAAACTTTACTGCAAATTCCCTGAAAAATGTCATCTATTTCCTCTTTCTTGCATCTTCTTCTACAGCATGCAATCAAATTAAAGGATCAATGTGCACTTTGGTTTTTACTATAGTTATTTAACAGGTGAATGAAGGGGCTTGTTCATCAGCTCCCGAGTCACTCTACCATAGCACCAGAACAAAATCTTATATTGTATTGATCTGTTGCTACCATCAGAGTTTACCAATCAAACCAAGATAAATTTGGTTCATTAGAAAGAAAGTAACTTTAGTAAAATGTATGTGAGAAAGAGGAAAAAGAAAAAAAAGGAAGTAAAGCTGAAGCAACAAGTTAAAAGTAAATGCTCATTGTAAAGTAACCTTGTTTCAAGAGGTGGGAGCACAAAATTAACCTAGGCCAGTGTTGAAAAAGCTAAAGTTAATTGGACCTGGTTACTATCTGGAGGGTGACGACCTGGAAATTACAAAATGGTAAAGGTAATCTGGAAAAAAGGATAACGGCAAGCATTTTTGTACTGTTATCAAGAAAACAATTGGATATGTCCATAGAGCTTGAGTTGGGGAAAAAATTATCTTCACTCAATCATGCTTAATTTAACCCTAGTGATAGGCTGAAATTAGAAAATGCTGGCTGGGGATTCTGGACACTGTGATACATATATATTTGAAGAAGGCAAAGGTAAGGGATTTTTTTTCTTTTTCAATTTTTAAAGCTGGTTTTTTAAAAAAAGAACATTAACTCAGATATTTTCTGTAAAAATAGTATTTCTGAAGAGATTCTATTCTTTAGTTCTAGGCTACTATTGATTCATTTATTTGCGTGCCATTCTTCTTAATAAGGGAACTACCAATATAAGCTATATCCAATCTAGCTAGTACAGGGCTGTCAAACTCTCAGCCCGCGGGCCGGATGCGTCACGCCCTAGCCTCGCCCATGTCCGGTTTAGCAAAAGGGGAAAAAGTCACGATACGTCACGTGATGACACAAGTTTGACACCCCTGAGCTAGTAGATAACTTTTCTGCATAGGTAACCTTGACCATGTTGTGAACACAAGTACCAAAAAGGCAAGAATTGCATCACAATGCATAATTTTTCATTTATCCCTCCTTGTTCCCCACCTCCCATTCCCACCCGATGGATGCCCGTGACTACCTTTAGGTCACACAATAATTAATGGCATTACCTACAGGTATCTAGCTGGACCTCATAGATCACTCCCTCACAGACAACCAGAAAGACGAATTTGATTTGTCCAGATAATTTGGGTCCATAGTGGATTTTGAATCAGCTGCATCTTCAGCCCCTCAGTCATGCTCATGTGTCCAGAAAGGAAGGGAGATTTCTGCTACTTCTTTTTTTCCAAAGAAAAAAATAGGTATGTCTGGTGACTGCACTGTATTCCTTATTCAACTTGCCTGATGAATATTTCTTGTACACTTATCGAGCACGCTTTTTGGGATGGGTGTTTTGAATAATCATAATATTTGATTTTACAAGATTTGAATAATCCTAATTGACCAATAATGGATTTATGATATTTTTCAAAGCCAGTCAGCTTCTTTGTTGTTGGTTTTTTTATGCAGTAATAAATGCTTATCATTTGTAAAGGTGCTGGAAGAAGCAAAATATTATACATTAACAAATATATAATGCATTTGTTGCCTATTATAAATAAACCTTTAATTTTGCAAACCGGAACTATATATAAGTATTTTCCTACAATTAACAGTAAATGAAATATTGCTAAATTAACTTTGAATATTAAATTAAATTTTAAATTAAGTTGTAGTTGAAAAAAATGTATTATTAGGGAAAGCCCACACTTGATAAAAGGAAACATTGAAGCAAATATATGCTTGAAAGATGGCTTGTTTATATTTCTAAATAAACTCAGGGAAAGGATTTTTATTTGAAATAGTTACTGTGTCAACTTACAGGAAATGATACGATCTCTTTCATGCAATTAGAGATAATACCTCTACGGCAAAATATGTCTAGCAAGGATTTTATTGACTTTGATGCATGCAACATAGTGTAAAGGTTTGTGTGCTGATGAGAACAAAAACAACAAAGAATTAAAATTAGTGGAAAAGTAACAGAACTGAACAAAAAGAAGCAGATAGACATGTCATGAAAAGAATGTTATAAAAGGGCAATTGTCTTTTACTGCATCTTACCATTATCTTAGTCCAAATTCAGTAGACAACAATTCGTATGTATCAATCAAAATCATAGGAACATCTGGTTAGGAATTCTATCGCAAGCTTTTGATGACATTTCAGATAAAATAGGCCATGAAATCGAGTTAATGTCACTCTGGCAGAAGGTTCCATTTTCCCCTGTATACTGCTGCTGCCATCTAGTGATGATTTGGATTTTTGCAGCTTAGATATCTCAGGTGTTCCTAGAAACGACTTAGAAAAGGGCCAAATCCTTTCCCCACAAGTCATCCATGTTCATTGCCATAGATCTGATTACTCATCTGTTGAAGCCTTTTTCTAAACAAAGAGCTCAGTTGAACAAGTCTGAATGTTGCTGATTTCCCATAATTGCCTGGGAAAATCAGCACAGAATTGATGGATGATCTGTCTCTTCACTTCCAGCCCAGTTCTACTTAAGAGCAGTCTGTCAGTCTAACAAAGCAATTATTCTTTTGTAACTCATGCAGTCAAGAAATTACACGAAGCAGTGCCTCTGATGGAAGAATGCTCTTCTATCTGGGTTACTTTGCACTACAGCAACTTGGAATGCAATGCTATAAATACTTTTCAAATGTATAACTCACCAGGCATGGCTGCTTTATGGAATCTGAGAGTCAAAGACTAATGTAATATCAAATTTGGAGAGCTTCCCCTCCATCACCATCCCCTGCCCCATTTGCCAATGTTCACAAGCTAAGATTAACACCATAGATGGATTTCTGCAGAATGGAATCTTAAAACTGTGTAACTGCAATGGAGAAATAGCAGTTCTAATAACAGTGGAACTAGTTCATGCCTTTACAACAAGTGTAGGACAAACACAATTGAAAATTGTGCTACAAGTAAATATAACATCATAATATAAAGTGAGAAGCCTCTAAACTAAAAAGTTGTATGATGTATATTAATACTTTCTGTCTTTTCAAAATGACAAGCAAGGATTTATTTATTTTAAATGATTTTGATGGGGGCTATGAAAAAGAAGACTCTTTACAGCTTTTTTTAAAAATTAAGTGCTCCAATCCTGGTGGGGAGACTGCTCCAAAGAGCCCAAGTCATGTCAGAAAAAGTTCTAAATGTTGACATTGCTAGTCAAGAATGTGGCTGTAAAACACCCACAGAAAGTGCCCTAATTTTAAGTACATACCTAGCAAAAAATAATAGAAAGAAAATCCAACTCCTATTTTTATTTAACGAAACCCCAACAAATTCTTAAGTGACACTCAGAAATACATTTCCTTTGGCACTGAGAAACTCTTCTGTTTTTGAAATGACACTTTTTTTCCTTTTTTTCCTTTCTGAACAATTCTGTTGTAGCAATTGCTTGTATTCCAGCTATTTAAAAAACAATGAACATTCTCCTCCCCTACCCCAAATCCAACGTCACGAGAACCTCCTACTTTTAGAAATAGTATCTTACTGGCCAACTGTTCCTACCATCTCTTTCCTGTCCTTTAGCCAGTTACCTGTTCAGGAGAAGATCTGACCTTATAACCAGAGGTGGGATTCTGCCGGTTCGGACCGATTCTGGAAAACCGGTATCTCTGACGATCAGCTGGCCAGCGAAGTGGTCACTCCGACGATCAGCTGAGCCTGCCCATCTGCCCCTGCACTTTTCTGTCCTTTATTTCCTGCTTGCTAGCTAATCTAAATCGCATGTTACAGCTGATTTCCCCCCACCTCGCTGTTCTACTTACCGTTGCTGACTGGGAAGGTAAGCAGCTCTGCTTCTAAATGCTCCATTTTCAGCATCGTGCACGATCGAGTCAGGCGTGCTCGCGACGCGCACATGAGCGCGTGAAGTGTGCTATCACTAAACTGGTTGTTCAACCGGCAGCATTCCACCACTGCTTATAACTCACCCTAAGCTCAGTTAAAAGTCTTTGGTGAAGGGCTTTACCAAAGGACCTGCAGAAGCCCAGTGTACAGCACAGAAGTCAAACTTCTGGCCCGCTTGCTAGATGCATCACGTGCTGGCCATGGCCACCCCCAGTTAAGCGAAGGGGGAAAAAGTCACAATACATCACATGATGACAACATGATGCCATGAGTTTGACACCCCTGGTGTACAGTATCATCTGGATCAGGTCCATCTCCATGCCTGTTCATTCTCTTCAACAATGCTCCTTCACCTCTTCAGGCAAAGAAGATAGCACGAGGGATGGAAAGAAAGGAATATCTGGCCTACCACCCAGTCAGTGGTAGGAGGCCCAGGATGGTAGGGCAGCATGTCCCTCAGGACTCTTTGAAGATGCTTTATTGTCCTAGCAAGTGGGAGGTAAAGTTGTGGCCTAGGCAATGGATTGGTATACCAGCAAAAGCATGACTGGGTGCTTGTTAAATGTTGGTTGGCCTGATAGGAGCCACAAGATCCTGGGCTTCAGGGAGCCTACACAGGCTGGCTGTACCGGAGATGGCCTCACAAGCAGGGAGGATTCCATGTCTCCCCTGTTATAGTTTCTAGAATAAAATGTATTATCTTGCTTTCCTCATTCTGCGCCAGCTGCTGCTCTGGTTCTCCTCTATTGCCTGCCTGTCTTTATGTATTCAGACATGCAGAGAAGAATAACAGAATCAGAGTTAGCAGGGAGGAGCAGCAATAGTATGAGCCGAATGAACACAAAGGTACCGGCAGTGTCAGCAGGCAAAGGGTTGTTGTTCGAAGCAAAATGTGTGGTGAATCTCTTCTCACACCTTTTTGATTTTTTTTAACTATATCTGAACAATAAAAGCACCACGTCCTCTTCAAAGCTTTCCAATCCACTCTAGAGAGATCTTTTAAACAGGAGCACAAGCCTTATTTAATACTGTGCTCTCATATCAACCTCTCTTCCATACTCCATAGTAACAAGTGCATAAGAAACTGCAGTTTACCTGACATTACTCAAAGAACAGAAGAACAATTTCTAATAGCAAATTGCCGGAAAAGTTGATCAGTTAGGATCACAACTAGCAACCTCAAGTGATCCTGGAGAACTTAGCACATGGCTTAAGGCATCCTGGACCTGACTAAACATTTCAAAGAGGTGGTTGATGGTACTATCTGGCTGGTCATATAATGCTTAGACATATGCAGCATAGGGTATCAGAAGGAAAGAAGTTACCTTGGTAACAGAAAAGGAAGGCAGTTGATCAGTAAAGAGCAGCTGGAAAGGAAAAGAGAGAGGCAGTACTGATAAGAGAAAGAAACTAAAGCAATTATTTGAAGCAGAGAGAACAGTCAGAAAAGGAGAGTAAACGATTGCAATATTTGTGGGGTATGATTTTCAAAAAGAGTAAGTGACAGTTCCTGAGACAAAAAGAAAAAAAAAAGCATAGAGGTCTGCTGAAGATTTCAGCTAAAAGGAAAGTTTGAGGAACGGTGATTGCAAACCAAAAAGTAATGGCAGTGTGACAATCCATGTTCACCCATGGTTTCGTTGTGACTGCTCATATATCCACGCAGGGATCCAAACACTTTGAACTAATTCAGCTGATAAGAAGCTAGGAAAACAGCATTATTTATTTCTTATGGGAAGTGTTCTCATGGGATATAAGAGGAGGGAGCCTGGATGCTGGGATGGTATTAGGGACATTTCCAGCGGAACTGGAGTGGAGTTGTGTAAATGGCTGGCACCTGAGTCAGACTTAGAGAGCTAAAGATCAAGGGTATTATCAACCAGAGAAAAGCCATTTATCAACCTGAATCACAGAGGAAACAATCGCAAGGAATTGGGGCAATTCTGTTTTTTAATAAAGAAGGGAATTTGGGGCTCTATCCAGTGGAATATCAAAATTCCACATTAACATATTTGCTGCTTGTATTCTGCTAAGATTTTACTGAACCCTAAAGTAAGAAAGCATTCACAGGCCACAATATATCATAGCGCTGTCAATTTGCTTTGCAAGATGGATTCAGATCTGTCATTCAGAGTAAGATGAATAAAAAAGGTCCCAGAAGAATTTCAGTGACCCAAAATCTTAAGCTCGCTTGCACAGAGATACAAACCAATGCTGTATGTGTTATGGCATCAGATGCTCAGCGAGGGATTCATTCTTTTGTTTTTAGAAGTTTAGACTGCCTAGTCAAAATATAGACCTTCCAAAAGACACCCACTTTGCTCCATATAGATAGACCTCCAGTCTGAATGAAAATACATAGTATAGTACTATGTATTT
>JANHFL010006161.1:70456-91093 GCA_032468155.1 Oxyrhabdium leporinum
GCGGGCTCTTTCAAGTATTATGATTGGTTGAGGCCCTGTGGGCCCAGAGTATAAATTACAGGGATTTGCCTGTTGTTAAACAGTTCCAGTTGAGTCAATAAATGCTGTTGTATCTATGCTGGTCTGTTCTTACATACTGCAGCCCACTACTTAATGGTGTCAGTTGTTACGTTGCTGCCTGTCAAATTATATTTTTGACAGCTTCCATCTTTAAAAATGTACTTAAAGCTCACTAAGACCTATATGATAGCAATAATTGGCCAGCAAAGGTTTATTATTATCAGAAGCAGCTGTTGTCAACCAATCTTGAACAAGAGAGTGTTTTGGCAACAAGAGATGGAACTTAAAAAACTATAAAGACATATAATGTACATGTAACACATATTAATAATATAATACTAATACCCCATTGTTGTGGAGGAAAGGCTTGTAATGCTCTGATGAGGCTGGAAGCTATGCTGGTGGTAATGTATTTCGCCAGAAAGGTCATCCATGGCAAGCAGCTCTTAGCAGACTCCATTAACCCATTTAATATAGTGAGAAAACAGAAAATGAATCCTGTACTGGATTAGTCATCACCCAGGACCTCATCATATGTTACAGTTCCTGGACATCTCTAAATTCTCAATGAGAGTCAGGATCTATGGCCTAGCCCTGTAGGATTACTGGAAGAAGAACAGCCAAAGACAAGACAAAAGTATACTATGATAAATCACAGCATTATAAATTGGAACAAAAAAAAGTAGAGGTATCTAAAGCAAATATTTGAACATTAGTAAGGAATTTATCCAGATTCAAATATGAACGAATGATATTTGAGCCTGGAGAAAAGAGAATACTTACCAGGAATAAAATATTCAGGGATGCAGAACTGGAAGAGATTCAGAAAAATTGTAAAAATGGAACACCCAGAAACAACAGTAGAATACTAGAAGAAACTCAAATAACAACCATTGCAAATAGAAAAAAAACTGATATGAAGTATAGAAATGACAGCTTTAAAAAAGCAATAAGAACAGAATCAATACGGGCCGGCACTGAAGCAAATTATGAACTGGTCTTCTGACAAGAGTAATTAAAAGAGAACATTATGTCATACGCAGAATTACCGGCAGAGAGACAGAGACTGCTAGCATCAAAAGTAGTGCCTGAAAAAGACACTTACAATGAAGGATGTGAATAAGTTGTTTGCAAAGATTAGAATAAAATCTATAGACCAATTAGCTTGCAGTGGTTGTTACTGAAGAACTGGATATTGAAATTAGAAAACCATAAATAAAATCACATTCAATCTCAAAGTAGACTGGAGACAAAGATAAAAGAAATTAAGACCAGACACTTCTATTTTAAAAAAACACAAAAGAGCAAAACTAGAAGAATGTAAGGATCAAGACAAACCTAATAAAAAATATTGGTTTAGCACAAGAAAAATTGAATAAGTTTTGGGAATCATAAAGCAGCAAATAACAATAAAAGCATGGAAAATTGAATGCTACGGAGCACAAATTGTCCAATTTAAGCAAAATCAGCTATTTCAATTAGGCCAGAGGTAATCTTACCAAAGTATTAAAGGCAATAAATTCTGAAAATGGAATTTGGCATAAACTGGCTGTGATGGTTCCAGTGGTTACCGGCACACTAGGTGCCATGCCAATGAATCTTGAGCAACACATAGAAAATCTGTAGATTGACAAAATTTCCATCTGTCAATTACAACAGGACACACGGCTTCGATCCACAAGTATACTATGCCCATATATTACAACATCATAGACTCTTATGAAGAATGTGATGCATATGAAGTCTAATATTACCTAAAGAACCCATAGCTGTGATTTCACATTTTTGTGCATTTAATAATAACGACATGACAAAGTAGCAACAATTATGCATTGGAGTATCTGCAAGAAACACCACTTGCCTGTGAGCACGAACTGGTGAGACCATAAAATAAACTAAGTAATAGAAAATGAATAAGCTAAAATACTTGGGGGCTTTAGAATTCAAGAGACAAGCACCTGCCACACAACATCTCGAACTTAACAATTGTCGGCAAAGGAGATGAAAGTGTGGATAATGGACACTGCAATACTTAGAGACAGCTGAATAGAACTGGAGTAAGTCATTAAATTTAAAAAAAAAACCCTGCAAATAGAAGCAGAACTACTGTGGCAAAAAGAAAGCAAGAACAGTAACAATCATAATAGGAGCCTTGGGTGTAATTCCAAAACATCTAGAGCACCACTTAAACAGGCAACTTTACCTGTAACAGATTACATCCTGCAATGATATTTTTAATACAGGCAATCATTGAGTTATGCATGCAACAGAGCCTGCCAATTGCATTCCTGATGCAAGGCTTTCAGCTTACAAAAAGGAGCTGCCGGCTCCCCCGTCTCTCCCCCCCCTCCCATGCTAATGCCTTGCTGGAATCTCAGAAAAAGACAGTTGCTTCTGGAAATCTACCACATGGCTCTGCAATGGAGCAGCCTTCTCCTTCCATACCCCAGCCTCTTGAGCTCTGGAGATCTTGGAAAGGAAAGTGAGCGATCAGTGATCGGAGTGGGGTGGGGTGCAGCTGTGGGAACCCCAAGAGGTGGAAAGCAGAATATGAGGTATCTTGGAGTGAGGAGACCTTTGGAGGCTGGAGGCACAGGCAACCCATCCCTAAAGCACCATATTCCACCTAACGACTAGCACATTTGATTTAGGAATGCATGGGAGCAGTAGGATCTGACATGATCCATGGTGTGGAGGGGGGAGAGGTGGAAAAAACCAAGGAACATGCTTATGCAGCCAAAGCCTGAAGCACACAGCTTTAAAAGCACCGAAGAGAAGAAGGTTTCATGTTACAAGCCTTGCACAGGAAAGCAAATTTATCACCTCTCTCTTTAGCAGTGTAGGCTAGCTAAAGTAGCATACCCTTGGAAAGTCATGCAAACTTGCTGGCTCCCTCTCCTCCAAAGCTGCTACTGTTACACTAATCCCCGGGGAGAAAGAGAAGGGTTTCAGCTTATAAGAAAGAGCTACCGTTCCACACACCCCATGAAAATGCCTTGGGAAGGAAGCTAGGCCTTTTGCCGTCACCTCAGAAAAAAAGACAGCCACTTCTGGAACTCTGCCATGTGGCCTAGCAATGGGGAGGCTTTCTCCTTCCATACCCCAACCTATTAAGTTCTCTTGATCTTGCAAAGGTCAGTGAGTGGTCGGTGATCGGGGTGGGGTGGGGTGGGAAGGAGCAGGAGAAGAACACGTGGAACCTGCTGGATTGGCAAAGCAGACCCAGTATCTGACAGGGCAGGATGAGTGGGAAATGGTGTGTGAGGGGAATAGCCATGGGGGCATGCTACAGCATCTTTGCAGTTGGTTGTAAGAGCGAATGACCGCAGGAAGGCTGCAATAGTCATAACTTTGGGACTGTACTTTGGGGGATATCGTCGTAACTTTGAACCATCGCTAGGTGAACTGTCATTTACCACCAAGCCACAACAATCTGCCTCTCCCATGTCTTCGGGACAAATTGGATAGATGGTTAAAAATGCCAAATCTAGTCTAAATGTATTGATGACTGTGACACCAACCATAGCAATTCCACTATTTTTAAATAGTGAATTATGAGACCTGGTTCTCCTCTTTCTCCCCTCAATACAGTAAATTTGCAAGGCAGAACATACTTGTCGAGCAATCATTGCTAAAAGCATTATCTGCAATGACTGCTGAGACAACAGAAAGATTTTTGCAAGACATTCATATTCCCCCTCAAATTACACTAAACTCTATTGTCACCTCTTGGACAGTTATCAAAACAACATAAGGGACTGTACCAAGATGCAAAGAGTTTTTTTAAGAAATGTGGTGCAAAATCACAGACAGGTCATTTTTAAAATTTTCAAGAAGATGTTTGCTTTTAATAAAATGGCACCAGATCAGAAATGCATGATCCAAGAAGCCAAATACAGCTTGTTGCAGATTCCTTCTCAACACATTGAAAATCTCAGCCATGCAGCGTGAACACATTAAGCTCCAACTGAGCTTCCATATACAGAGATAATGTGATGGAGGCCTATTATATTGTTTCCGAAGTCTTTAAAGCAGTGCTTCCCAATTTTTTTCTTTATTACCCAAAACCTCTTCTCAGAAAGTCCTTATTTAATTTTCCCTGTTCTGATTGGGTAATGTTTGCATCTCTTTACCCAAAGAAAACCACTTTTACCCAATTTGGAGTAATTTATCCAGGTTTGGAAAGTATCATTTTAAAGAAATATTTTTGTTGTGTAATGAGATGTTACTGGGGGAGAATTGGAGCCTCACAGCAAGATTCTCGTTGGCACCAGTCCAGGCTTTTCTACTTTTTATTTTTCCTATAGACAAAATGCTCTAAGTGAATATTAAAGGCATATAATTTATATCATAGTTGACATTTGCCCAGAATCCCTGCAAATAGTCATGATGACAGTCTTTCATAGCTATGTAATATTTTCCCTTAAAAACAGGATGGGTGACTTTTTAGATGTAAGGATTTGCAATGCAGTTCTGCATGGTGTCCTTTCAGAAAATTTCCCAAGCCTTTGCAGCTAGAGGGTATAAAACAACAGATTCACAGAATTTCATTAATATGATATTCATGCAAAAACACAGGATGAAATTTGACACCTGTTTATATTTAACAAGTGTTATCCATCTATTGTTCCACATCTTATTCTACCTATATGTCCATGTATTCCTCTTTGTTAAAGCTGCTTTGAGTAGAAGATTTCATAACTGCTAAGTACTATACACTCTGCTTATTTTGGCAAATTTTTTTTTTTTATTTCTATGGTCATTCCTTAAGAAACCACAAATACTTCCTAAGTCTTAAGGGCAATTCCTTAATATAGTTCAACAATGTATATGTGAGATCATTTCCCATCATTCCAACAGATATATGTTGATGTGTCCAATGTTTGGCAATCTTTTCTTCTCCCACTGTTGCTGTATCCCCTTTTTTGCATAATTCTTATGCTATTGACTTATTACCTTTTCATTGACAATCGTCACTTTGGAGGTTTGTTTGAATACCCGTTGATTTTCCTTTCATGGATCTGGACAAGTGTCCAGGAATCACTGATAGCACCTCACCCTGAATGCTTCCCTAGAGTTTCCCTTTTGAACTAAAAAATAAAATCTAGATGTCTACATTAGTCGTTCTAACTTGTTTTGAAACTGTTTTAAAAACTGATATAACTATTCTTGGAAGATAGCACCTCATGAGATTGGGTTTCTGTAGGTTTACATTTACAATTTGTTCCATACAAATCCTGTATGATATTTGAAGTATATGGAACAAGGCAACTTTGCCAGGCATAATATATTTATGTCTGTGGGGAACAGAAAAATAAGAATGGTTTTCTCATAAAAACCTTGTGATGTGAAAAAAACCCTCATTTACATTAGAGTACAAGATTACAGTGTAAGAAGGACTAATGAAGGAGAATATTTGTAGCTCAGATTTAAAATCATGCTTGGTGCTCTCTGAGTTTAGGTGTTTCCTTGCAAATATTTTGTTACCCAAACTAGATAATATCATCACTGCTAGGTAATGGTGCCCATCATCTGGTACTGATTATGATGTTCAGCATCTAGCACTATGATGTTATCTAATTTGGGTAACGGGGCATGATGGCTCTGGTTAAAAATGCTGAATGTGTCAGCTAAAAAGCTGACAGCCTGGGTTTGAGACCCGAGTGCTTCGCAACATGGTGAGCTCCCATTACTTCCTCCAGCTCCTGCCCACCTACCAGTTTAAAAGCATGCAAATGCAAGTAGATAAATAGGTACCACTTTGGTGAGAAAGTAACAGCCCTAGAGTTGAATATGATGGATGGTTAATGGATTCCTTCTACCTGCATTCCGTTTAAAAATCATTTTCAGCAAAAATAGTTTTTTTTTTAAAAAATGCCTTAATATAAAGAACATTTTCCCCTCTAGTGTATTTGAGTCCATCTTATGTCTGGTGACTGCCTGGCTTAATCCCTGTAGTCTTTTTGGCAAGATTTCAGAAGTGGTTTGCCACTGCCTCTTTTCTAAAGCTGAGAGAGACTAGCCCAAGGTCCACCTGGCTTTGTGACTAAGATGACCCAAGCACTTATGGTCTCCTGGTGTCTACTCTGGTGCCTTAACCACTATACCAAACTGACTCTCTATAAAAGCTTATGCTACATTGAATGTTTTAGTCTTTAAGGTCAGAAGAATCTTTGTTACTTTTCACTTTAAAAAATTGCCTTTGCTTTCCAGGTCTTGAACTGGCCTCCAGGACTCATCCTGCTTTTAGGACACTCAAAACCTGTGCCTTCATTTAAAAAGAAATACCCACCTAAAATTCTCCATTCAGAATGGCTCTGCATAAGAGCCCAAATGTTAATGCTGTACTTCAGGGGTGTCAAACTGGTGGTCTGCGGACCGTATGCGTCACGTGCAGGCCACACCCACCCCAGCTCCACGAAGGGGGAAAATGTCATGATGCATCACATGACAGCATCACATGACAGCAATGTGACACTCAAGTTTGACACCCATGCTGTACTTTAATGCAGAGTGAATTACTAGAAATTGGGTTTCTATAAAGGAAACCGTGTCATAAATATTAATTTATACTTTTTTATTTTTCTGCCATGTCCTTTTTTGGTGTAATCAAACATTAAGTGTGGCTGCTGTTTTCTTGATTGTAAATATCTAGTGTCTAGCAGATAAATGTTGGCTGCCAAGGCATGTTTTCAAAACAGTGGGAATAGTATTCTTACATTAGCTAGCATTTCACATAAATAGAACTTTGCAGGTCACAACCAGCACTTGCAAATTCCCTGGAAGTCCTCTAAAATACAGATTGAATAGGAGATACACTTAAGAAAAAAAGAGCAGATTTATTTCGAATGATGAATGACTCTGCTGACATGTTCCTCCATCATTGTTTCGTTAAGCATTTGCCCATCTGTGCTGGCACATTTTATTCTGCAGAAGGTAGTTTTTCAAAGTTTATTGAGAAGGCATTTCTCTATTCCTACTTTTGTTTTCTTAGAAATAACAGTGAAGATGATATGGTTGATCTTGTAATATCATTTATATCTTGCAATGTCATTTATACAGCAACTCTCATACTTACTTCAGAAATTAAACAAATAACAAGATCCGTTGCTTAAGGAGCAATAGAATGCAAATTCTTCACATGATGGGTACTAGGTGAGCAGTCAATAGTTGTTTAATATCTATAGTTTTAGCTACACTAGGTACTACCTTTAAGTCAAAGGTAGCTTGAGTGTTAAGCTATTAGGCACTTGTGAAAAATTACAAGAACAGAGGCATTATAATTCATCATGGAAGATGGTTTTCACAAAGAGTGAAGCGGAACTAAATTTATATGAGCAAGACTCTAGTACCAGAATAAATACATAAGAGCACCCCATAAAAACACTTTAATGAAATCATTAATTCCTACGGTTAGAATGTATTAATTAAAAGGGTAGACAATTATAAAAAAATGTACTAAGGAAAAACTAAAAAAACTCCTGGGTTATTAAATGGGTATGTAACTTCGTGACTGCTTCATTTTGTGACTGAATTTCTGGTCCGAAACCAGTACTAACTGTACTGTCAGCGCAAGGATATGCAGAATACGATTGCATTAGGATACAGAGTCAATTTCACATTGAAAATGGGACAACATGAGAACAAGTTATACCAATCCCTTTTCTTCCTACTTTAGCAAGTTTCTTTTTTATTAGTTAATTCTTAAAATACATTGTACAGTTAATGTTGCTTCTGTATAAAATTGAGTGTCATTGTATAATTGTATGGTTTCTCTTGTTGGAAGCTTCTGGAAGGTATTAGAAAAGCATACATAAATTTCTAATGTTGCGGCAAAGTACCATCTGTTTGCTTTTGTAGACCATTAACATTTCTCCTGCAATTTACTTTCTTATATTTTTCTGTAGACTCTCAGTTTCAGAAGGCTATGGCTGCTGGCTCCCTATTCTACATTTTTAGTTTGCAGGTAACAGACTTTCTCAGGAAAGTGAATATCTTTCGAAGAAAAGATTTAGATTTTTTTGTTCAGATGATTTGCATTTGTGAAAATGTTGGCATGTAGTTTTGCTGATAAATTAACCTCCATTAATTGTTTCAACTACTCTTTTCTGAATCGCAATTGGTCTACAGTAGCTTTAATCAAGGAATTTAGCCATGGCTCTGCTAAAACAAAGACATTTAGCAAATACATACTCATGCATTAAATTCCTGCTTGCTGCCAACATCATCTGTTAGGTCAAAATCTTTCCTTAGTGAACAGGACAATAGGGACAATACACGTCCAAATAACCATTTGCTGGCTGAAAATAGAAAGAGTGTCATATCACAGCATTGAGATGCAATGCAGTTTCAGTTTTCTATTTGATTTTACATTAATGTTTAAAAAATGATTTAAAAGTTTTAAAAAGTAAAATTTTAATTTTTAAACATTAAAAAAAACAGCTGTATGCTTTGATGAAGGTTCTCAGTCATCCAGCTAAAGTTTTCTGGAAGTTGAGTCATGCAACTGGATCTATTTTCTTGTTGGTCTGAAATGTTTTGCTGCTTATTCTTCAGCCTGAACAAGTTGGTTAGGAAGAATCTAAGTAGCCAGAGAGTTATTGGAATGTACCAATTCATAAAATTCTTCGGGATCATTAAGTGAACCTATGAAGTGGTCTTTGTCTTCCTGGGGACTGATGAGAGGAGCATAAAAAAGGGGGCTGCTCAGGTCATGAGTCAATTCCAGATTGCTCTATGTTGTTGTTAAAAGACCATTTTAACCTGAAACCGTCAAAGGGATAATTTGCATGCTTAATCCTGGGAGGACTCACCCAAGTTGGTCCATCTAAAGCTATGAACACGATCTCACTTTTTCTTTTACCTAACTGAATGTGTAGGTGAATCTTTCTTTGATGGAAATGATGGGAAAGAATAGTCTACTAAATCTGACTGAGAATTGCAGTCAAGTGATATGATAGCTCTGTTGTTCAGCAGATGATCCGCTTCCCTGAAACCACTGTCCTGCTTCAGCTAATGATACAGTATATAGTTGTGTGTGTGTGCGTTTCTGTGTTTTTGTGTTGTCTCCTGGTCACTACCTGAACTAGTCCCTATGGTTTTCTTGGCAAGATTTTTCAGAAGTGGTTTGCTAGGTCCTTCTTCCTAGGGCTGAGGGAAAGTGATTGGCCCAAAGTCACTCAGCTGGCTTTGTGCCTATGATGGAACTAGAACTCATAATCTCCTGGTTTCTAGCCTGATGCCATAACCACTACACCTATCATATTGTTCAATTAACTACAATAAACTACATAAAGTAATAAACTGAAATGTATAAAAGCCAGGTAATATTAATAATAGAAGCAGCAAAGCAAAATCAGTTGTCAAATTGTATATTTTAACTGGAGAACTGATTGAACCAATGAAAATAATTTCAAGGAAAACAGGGAAAAAGTACTTGAAATTCTATTGTTTAAATAGATTGCAATCAATCAAATGACTAATTTTACCTCTTCAACATGCCAGTTACAAATGACAAAAACTTGCCTAATATTGTGCAATTTATCGTCTCATTGAAAGCAGAAACATTTTTGATAGTCCAAATTCTGATGAAGGTAAATTGTTTTTAGTAGTACATAATCTAGAATAGCTTTTCTTTGAAATAACTGTAAACTTGTCTTTCAAGGACACATTAAATCACACTTTTCCAAATTTTCTGATCAACCGTATTAAGCATACTAAGAGAATTTTTCTTGACCGATAATGTACATTCTTAAATATAGCCATAGATGGCACTAAAATTGAGAATTAAGAAAACAAACCCATAGACATTCTGGTCAGTTTGTATTGATGTATTTATATTTGAATTGAATACTTTATTTGGCCAAGTGAAATTAGACATACAAAGAATGTATGTCTCCGGTGCAGAAGCTCTCAGTCTACACTAAAAGCAACCGAATAATGATAATCATCATAATACCAATAAGGGATGGGAGTATAATACCATAATAATAATACCATAAGAGATGGGAGTAAAGAAGAAGGATAAATAATAATACTACAGACATACTGCCTGAATAAATACACAGACATTAAACAGCACTGAGAGAATTAAGTGTTCAGCAGAGTGATAGCATGAGGGGGAAAAACTGCCCTTGTGTCTAGTTGTTTTGGCATGCAATGCCCTATATGTCCAGGATGTGAAGGGCTATAGATATCTTCTCAGCCCTCCTTTTGACCCACACAATATACAAGACTTCTTTGTGTTGGAGTATATTTTGTATTGTAACAACTACAGAATTATTCAGCCAGTAGATGGCAGTGTTTAGTATGCATCTATGGTTATAATCTATGGTTCTTTCATGCTCTGAGCAGAGTTTCTTGTGACAATCAAAACCATTAAGCAGCAAGCTACCAACCTCTATAGCTATATAATACTCCTCTGCTACCATTCCTATATAATAAAGCAGAATTTCTAACAGGTTATGGGCCCAATAGAAATTAAAGATAAACCCAGTATAGACCCAGATTAGAGGAGGAATGCAAAGTTCAACACAGAACAGAGCAAACCAGTCATTTGCTACAGCAAATAAGTGCAAGATACAGCAACAGAATAAAAGAAAATGGCCAGTAACAAAGCTGAAACAGATTTCATTTGCAAATCTGACAAACCAGAACTACCAGTCTTGGAAATTCAAGATGAAAGCGCTGCTGATAAGAGAAGGTAGGTGGAAATGTATAAATGAAGCTAGGCCAGAACACCCTTCAGATGATAGATAAAAATCAGAAAGCTCAGAGCGCAATCTCTCTTAGCACAGAAGATGATCAGATCATACATATATGTAAATGTGAAACTGCTAAAGAAATGTGGGAAGGATTAAAAAAGGTGCACGAAAGAGATAATCTAAGCAATTAACTGTATTTGATTAGAAAGTTGTACCAAACCAGGCTGATGAAAGGCCAGGATATGCAGGATTACATAAGACACACCTTGGAAATGGTTGAACACCGGAGAGGCATTGGAGAAGAAATAAAAGATTTTCATGTTGCAGCATTACTATTGAGCAGAAAGTTATGAAATGCTTGTCACAGTGCTTGAGGCACGTCCAAATGATGAGCTAACATTGGAATATGTTAGGGGCAAGCTTATAGATGCATATAAGCGTAAAACAGAAAGCATTAAGTGACGGTGCTTCTATCGCAGAATCTTTTAAAAATGAAAAATAGGAATAAAAACGGTTACATAAAGCAAGAAACACGTCAATGCTTTGTGTGCAAGAAAAAGGGTCATTTAAAAGCAGTTTGCAGAAACTGGAAAGCTAGAATGCAAAACTAAATTAGTAATAAATATTAATAATTAATATTAAGCATATTTATTTGAATATTGCTAAAATATACTCAAGCGTATGTCATTGCTTCATGATTATTGTTCAGCATCCCTGGGTTGACCAGTAATGTGAAGTTATCTTTTTCCTCATGGCTTAGATTTTCTTTTTCTTCCAACTCTGCACATTAATTAAGCTATGATGCTGTGTCCAATTACTCTTTTTATTCAGTGCTAACATCAGTAAAAACGAAGCAAAGTGAGACAAAACATAGGAATATTACTGGGACCAAGTAAGATTAAAAGAATTACAAGTGAGGACAGATCACACAATATCTGTGGAATCCACAAAGTTTAGGGCAATAATTCATCAGGTTTTCCTACCTGTGTAAATACCTGCCTTTTATATGATTTTCAACTATGCTTAGTAGGCAGTATTTTCTTAGCATTCTGCTTTGAGCAGTTTGCTAAATTTCAGACTGAAGAGTAAAATCATGCTAAATTGAGTGTTTGGTGTAGATAAAATAGAATTGCTGTTCACTTTCGGCTTTTCTATATAACTGGCAATGTAAGACACACTTGTTTTCCTTCTCAATAGCTAGTCAAATACAAACAGCTTATGTGCTTTAACTTTTAAAGGACTGTTCTACAGAATAAATGTACATCTTTCTTGGCATTTACAGAAATGGTATGCTCCACAGTTAGAAAACAAACAGGCAAGCTATTCTCTCATATATGTTCAGCAGCATAACTGAATTAGAGATGAAAGTAGTAGCTGCACTCCTTTGAATATACTGTATTAAATGCAGTATTAGGAATCTTCACTGGGCTATGCTAAGTTTTCTAATTAATCAGGATATGTACAAATTTACGTAGTACATGTTTACCAACATAAAGAGAGACACAGTTTGAAATTCCCTCAAGTCTTCCAATTAAGGAAGGAAGTATCCTTTTGGTTACTTTACTAAAGGCATTTACTGGACTATTAGAGACACACCATGAAGGAAGTCCTACATTTTCAAACTTATGAGGTAAAACAGGCAAGCTGAGTCAGAATGTATTACATTGCCACAACTCATTTATGGTGCAGTGGAAAATGCATTATGTATGACACCAAAATAATTTAATGGGGTTCTAAGGGCAAAAGAAAAATATTTAGCATTAGGTTTAAGAAAACTCAAGTGCAGACAGTTTTCTATGACTCTTGAGCAAGAGTCTTAGCAGGTTCCATGGCCAGAGAAATTTGAAAACCTATGGAACTCTTGCATGGATTTGAATCCACCTTTAGTCTTGGTTCAAATCCACCTTTAGTCCTGGAAGTTCTCTGGGTTACTTTATACTGTTTACTCTCACACCAATGTAACCCATGATGGTTTTGATGTGGTGTGTTGGAACCAATTAAGTGTAGTATTAGTAAAGATATATTTGTTCCTGACTGAAAGCTGGAATATAAAACAGCTACATAGAATTTGCATGAACTTGGTCTGACAGAAGGACATGCCCCTTTCCCAAAGTTTTCCTTTATTCCCCTTTAAAATCCAAATACCCATGATTTTGCTCTTCAGACTTTCAATCAGGATATTTCAACTTCAGGTTTGAATTCAGTACAATTCCTTGATAAAAGAAGTTTATAATTCATGGATGGATGGATGGATGGAAGCTTATCAAAGAAAGAGCTAACCTACAATTAAGGAAAAACTTCCTGTCAGTAACAACAATTAATCAGTGGAATGGCTTGCCTCCGGAAATTGTGAGTGCTCCATTATTGGAGGTTTTTAAGAAGACATTGGATAGCTATTTGTCCAGAACGGTATAGGATTTCCTGCTTGAGGAATGAAGATCTTTTCCAGCTCTGTTATTCTGTAATTTTTGTAATCTTTCATTAGGTGCTCTAAAATAGACACTAACTAGCAGCTAACTGTTCCCATTTTTAAAAAAATATAATTTTGCTTAAAGCCTTGTTTAATTTTTTTTATTTTTTACAGAAGCGCAATAATTTTATTCTCAGTAGGATTCCTCTTTCTAATATATTTAACAGTTAAACAACATTTCTTACCTTTCAACTTCTGTTTCTAAAAACAAAGACCATACTCTTTTTTTAAAAAAAACATGTATATTTTGGAGGCAATTTGTTTAAAAATAAAAGGTGAGATAATTGCATTAAACCTATGTTCCAAATGTGATAAATCAGTTCCAACCAGTCAAGGAAAATAATAAACAAAAATCGAATTCAGCTACAGCAAAGTGAAACAAAGATGACATTTTACAAAAAAGCTAATACTTTACTCAGAGAAAAAAAAATTGCAAAGTAACATCACAATATAAAAACGGCATAATCTCAGATTTCTATGCATACATTTAAAAAGTATAACTGATGCCCAACATAAAATTATAAAACCCATTTGCCAGTTTGGTTTTAAAAAAATCTAAAAAAGCCAAGATTCAATGGTAGCTGAAACCTTTCCATATGTTTTTTCCTCGCTCACTCCATTAACATAGACAATAATTTCAACAAGATTTGATGTGTCTGCTAACAGAATATTTAAAAAAAATAAATCAAAATGTTTACAGTTACGTTGTGAAGTGATGAAGTAATCTCTTGTTATCTGACTCTAATGTTATGTACTGTATTTTTTGGAGTATAAGACACACTTTCCCCTCCCCCCCCCCTAAAAGAGGGTGAAAATTTGGCTGCGTCTTATACCTCCAGCCCCCACCCTTCGACCATTTTCGGCCTCTGCACGTCGCGTTTTAGACCCGTTCCAGGCTGCAGTGATCCCCGCTGCCTGGAACCACCCGAAAACAACTTTTGGCACAGAGGCCAAAAATGGGTTGTGCGGAGGCTGAAAACACGATGCGCGGAGGTGGCGATTGACAGCAATGGTCTACGGCGATCCCCGCAGCCTTGAACAGGTCTGAAATGGCGCATTGGGAGGCTGAAAACGTGAGGCACAGAGGTAGCGATGGTCTGTGGCAACCCATGCAGCCTGGAACAGCTAATCGGGGGTATTCCAGGAGGCCAATTCACCCGCCAATCAGCTGCTCAGGCTGCAATAACGTCAGTAATGACTAGGCTGTTTTCTATTTGCTGCAAGAATGCTAACCAGATAAAAACTGATGGATGGTGGTAGGCAGAGGCAGAATTTTTTTTTCTTGTTTTGCTGAACACTACTGTATATTTTTAATGTCAGAAATTTAAAAATTTCTGTAATAGTTTACATATACCAAATATATGGTCCTCGTTTTCTATTAGTACTAGTATACTGCATCTTGTTGGCTAAAATATTCTTCTGAATATATTCCAAGATGTTAAAAATTCCTCCCAGTTTGGTGTCATCTGCAAGCTTGATAAATTCTCCTTCTATCCCCTCATTCAGATCATGTTAAAAAGCAATGGGCCTAAAACAACCTTCAGGCATCCCACTGCATGCTTCCCTCAATATAGACGTAGTTCCATTAAAGACTACACTCTGAGTGTAGTTGGTCAGCCAATTGTAAATCAATATAATGCTGAAATTATCTATTATACACTGTTCTATCTTACCAAGAAGTAGTCTCTGGTCTACTTTGTCAAATGTCTTATTGAAGTCTACATAAACTATATCCACAGGATTTTCATCATCCACTAATTTAGTCACTTTATCAAAGGCATACATTTATCTGGCATGATGTGCTTTAACAAGCCCATTTTGGCTTCTAGTGATCACACTTTGTTCATTTTTTAGGTGCTCACAAATCTGCAATTTGATTATCCATTTCTGCATCGCTGAATGCTGCTCAGCATGCAATAGCTGATCTATGCATTGCAGCTGCTCCACACGATGCTCTCAGCTATCCAATCATGCAAATGCCAATCTTAGAGAGACAACGGTCCAGCCAACTGTCCAACCAGCAACACTCTAAGCAAAGAGGTGAGTTTCAGGAACCACTTGCGACTCTATCTGAAGCTGCTACACAGCCTAACAAGAGAGGCAAATTGCATGGCAAAAAGCAACATCAACCAGGCTCAGTAGAGCCACACTCCACATTTGCAGAAACTCTACCAATTCTTAGTCCATTTCTCTAGACCACCTACCTGCTGCAACGTACTAAAAGTGACTGCCGTTGGAACCTGTTCCACAACACATCCTGTCTCAGTGCCATCTTTGAAAAATAAATAGAATTTGAACAGCAGAGAGGTCCATTCTTCAAGTGACTGAGGACCGTGCAAAGATCAAAAAGTACTAATGGCAGGGTTTATTATAAGGTTAGAAGTGTACAACAGAACAGATACAGCCATTGTTTGTAATAGTTGAAAGTTGTAGATGGAACAAACTAAGGGCCTTTCCCTATGACAGAGAGGAATTATTATTTAACCTTAATTTTTCATGGTCAACTTCTTACTGTATGTGTGAGCTTCATGAGTAATGTGCATGTACATACACACACATGCACACAAACACACAACCCTTAGAGGGAACATAGGTGGCATCCAGTCAAGTCAAAAGAACTTGTGAAAGAAAGAATATCAAGCAGTAATTTGTTTCCCCAAAATGAGAAATAACTTTGGACAGTTTCCTTCTATGTTTATGTCTGGACCTTAAGTTAAAAAGAACAAAAACTTTTTCTGAAGAAAGTGAACTAGGAATCGAGGAACCTGTTTCCCCCATATTCTGGGTTTGAACTTTTAAAGAACACCCATTTGGTGGACCACTGAAATTATAGAATGTTAGATCACAAGGGCTTTAAACCAGATGCAGTTGACCTGTTTTTCCTGAGGCACACAACAAACAGTGTGTGGTGTTTTTTCTATGTTTTCTTATATCTGGTGGGAATTTAAAATCGTAAATGCACATCCTGACTCCTTCACAAGATGGATCCTGTGGGGAGGAGCTTACCAGTCTCTTAAATGTCCATTGTATTGGTCACAGCAGTAAAAAACCAACGATCACCTTGAATGAATGGACAAACTGATGATCCAGCTCCCTAATCTCTATGTTGTTTTAGATTCCCCCAATTTAGCTTGTTTAATATAAGGGACATGGGGGAAGGTCACAGCTCCTCTACTTCTAGGACATCAGCATAGAAAAAAAATAAGGAGAAAAAGAAAAGAGGGAAGTTGGCAAATGGTAGAGAACTCTCCACCAATTAAGACAGTGAGTACAATTGAATGACACAGAAATGTTGAAATTTTAATCTGTTGGGTAAACATATATCCCATTTGAGATACAAAGAGTGGGATTTGCCTTCTTTCCTTTTATTCTCATCTCTTTCCCTTGATGCTCTAAATGAAATTACTTCATTAATGAAACCATATATTTTTCCAGCGTCCCAGATGCTGGAAAATTTCTCAGGAACTTTGGGAAATGCCTGATGGACTTTAATAAGCCGAAGGACATAGAAAGAAGTCCATTGCACTGTTACCAAGGTTTCTGGGAGAGTAATTCCCCCTTTCCCCTTGGGCTATCGGCATAATATTACCAGCAAGATGTCCAGTCCAGGGAATACTTAGTCCATCATCAAGTAGAATGAAAAGAAAGTATCTCCAGCCATGTGACTCAAAGCTCTGTGGAAGTGACAAAATTTGCTCACTTCCTTGAATCAAGAATCTCATTGCCAAACCACATATATGCCATTTATTTATTTATTGAATTTATATTGCTGCCTATTCGCCCATGGCGACTTGAAGTGGCTTACATAATATAAAACCACATTTAAAACCATAAAAACTAACAAAAAGAATCAAATAAATTAATAAAGTACAATATAACAAAATCAACCCCCAACTCCCACCTCCACTCTGACGACAGCAGATCACACGAGGCATTTAATGGGCTCTATCCCTCTCTGGGTTCCCCAGGCCCGCTGGCAGAACCAGGTCTTCAGCGCCTTCCGGAAGAGTGCCATTCTAATCTCTGGGGGAATGATGTTCCAGAGAGAGGGAACCACCACGGAGAAGGCCCTTCTGCTGTGTCCCACCAGATGTATCCCTCGGGGATGATAATAGCCTTATTGCAGGCTGATATGCCATTTAAAAGCAGCAGGGCCAAATTTACCATTTATAGTAAATTCTCTAGACCTCTGGAGCCATCTTCTCCCTCTAACATTGCCCCACACTTTCTAAATACTAATTCCTTTGAAAGAAGGAAAGCTTGGTACGGCATTTCTATCATAATTCAAGGTCACTATAAGCACTTTTTTCCTCATCTGCAATTCTGGCCTTAGAACATTGCAGTTAAGTAGGCATCTTCGTGAAGAGATCCCTGCATGAGGAAAAACTGTTCTTGCTCAGTGGTGGGCTTCAAATAATTTAACAGCTGATTCTCTGCCTGGTTGCTGTGTGGGCGTGGCCATGATGGGCATGGCCTAGATGGCCTTCTGCACCATCCTGGGAGCGAAAACGGGCCATGGAGGGCCCGTTTTCAACCTCCCCAGGCTCTGGAGGCCAGAAACAGGTCCGTTTTGCACCTCCATGGGCTCTACGCGCCCCCTGCACTTACCTGGGATCCAAAATGGACCGCGTGGGGACTAAGGGGAGGGGCGGGGAGGGGCCACCTAGTCGTCGGAACTACCAGTTCGCCGAACCAGATGTAAAATTAATATCCGGTTTGCCCAAACTGGAGCGAACTGGCTGAAGACCACCCCTGCTTTTGCGACAAGCCAATGTTCTCACAATACTTGATGTCTGTCCTCAAGAACAATCTCATGCTTATTGTTCAGAGTGGGGCACTTAATAGGTGCTTTAACTCTTGATTCTCTGAATGTTTGCAATGGCCAAGTCTTCCTTCAAGCTCCTCCCAGGACTTCTATGCCCTTACCTTCAAAATAAAAATGAGGTGCTTTGAGGTGGGAGACTCCCGGAGAAGGCTTCCGAGCATGAGGCCAAAGGCCTGCTCCAGCAACTGAAAAGAAACACAGAGATGATGATGTTCACTTTTCTGGAATGCCTTTCTATCCTTGCCAACACCAAAGGAAATGCTGGAAATGTTGCTGAAGATGATACCTCTGAAACATCCTCATCTTTTTTCTCCATGAACACAATCCGCAGGAAGCCACAGACTTGACTTCCACAGGTGGGTCCATGGCTGATGGGACCTTGTTGTAGGGGCAAACGAAGGAAAAGATATCGTGGCCAGCTGGGTTAAGCACTAGAAGGCACGGGAAGTTCCAGATACTCTCTCTTCTGTCCACTTTACAAGGAAAACCTTTCCTTTGATTTGGCTGCCCCAGCAGAGCACGTCCAAAATGGCAATGAACCTAACTGAAGCTTCTGGCTAGGGTTCAAGAGCAACCCTATGTGGAGTTTGTGCAGTAGTCAAGCTGAAAGTTGACCAGGGCATGAGTGACTGTCTGAGAGGCCTCCTGACCTAGTACGAAACCCAACTAGTATACCAGAGGAAGCTGTGCTTTTAACTTGTTTCTTTTGGTTTTCTATTTCCCCCCCCCCCTTCTTACTCACTAAGTATTATTGCAAACAGATTTTCCCTACTCACGACAAAAGAAACAAGGGTTTGATCTGATCTCATACAATGTAAGCAGTGCAGCTAGTCCCACAGTGAAGCAGCTGAACTGGTTGTCCTCCAACAGAGGCTGGCAGGAAATGAGTGGAGAGAAGCAGAGAATTCAAGATCAGGCAGGTTGCTCCAGCTCTTCGTCTTCGTCCCAATCCCTTTTGGCCTGCTATTATGCTACAGCTTGTCCTTCCATCCCAAGGAAAAGTAAGAACTCTTTGCATGGTCTTGTTTTTGAACGCTTCATTCTGTTTCTCTAAAGCGCTGGTGGAGCTTCTGCTAAATCTTCTGAATAATCAAGGATAGATTTTCTTCTCTCCCTCTACTGCTACTTTCTTTCCATCCTCCTTTGCTTGATCCCAATTACCGCTTGTCTCTCACTCCCTTAAGCATGACAGCAAGGCTGTAGTGGTTCTTATTCCAGGGCACTGGGACATTCATTTCTCCACTCTGCTTTAGTTGAAACACGGCAGCAAGGCAATGCAGGCCCTGAATGATGTAGTAGTGGTCTTGCTGCAATAGAAAAGTGAGAGGAGCTGTAGGGCATCAGCCTCTGTGAGGCTGTGGAGAGTCCTTCTCAAACTCTCTCCATCCTGAGGGAATCTTTTGCACCACATGGGCAAAAGGGACTGGGATTCAAACATGGGATCCAAACTCAGTCATAGCAACCTCTAAGCCCAAAGAGTTCCTACTTTTTGGACTGCTTCGACATTCCTCTCGTGGACCTCTTGCCAAAGCTTTTTAGCTGGTCCACAGGTCAGATCTGATGCAGGCAGCCTCATGCTATGCTTTACATGCTTGCTGGGGCTCTGTTTTTATGAAAGGACCTTTTCCCCTGAGTTTTCTTTTCTGGGAAAATCTGGAAAAGGAGAGACGGAGCTGTGAGCCTCCACAAATGTTTAGGTCTCTTCCCGCTGAAGAAAACCCAGCAAAATCAGGCCTGTCTTTGCAGTTGTTTCCCTTTGAGATTTGATTCAATCCATTTAAAAGTATCTGTATGATTCACAGCACTGGGTAGTCCCCTGGCCGTGAGAGAATTCTCACGGGCCTTCGACAAATCCCATTCTCTATATTTTCCCTCCCCATTTGCCAATATATTAATAGGTGCCATTGAATAATCTTGAACTTTTCCAGAAGATTTCCATGGAAGTAGAACTTGTGGAAAGTCAATGTGGAGTTGTGGATTCGGGAATTTCAGGAGAAGGGGAGCTTAGAGGGTCAGGAACAGTTTGGCTTCTGCCCTGTCCCTTTGTGTCACCTTGAATCTAGAAAGATGCAAAAATGGTTCCTCTAGATGCCTACATGGAGGAGCCAACTTCTGAAGGAGCTCCTTCCCTTACCCTTTCAATGACCCATCCCAAACCAAAGTGTCTACTCACCATACTGTTCCACTTTTTCAAGTTGAATATCTAAGGCAAATCTGTCTTAGGAGTTTTGGTAGTGTTTCTTCCTTCTGTAGAGCTTTGAAGACCACCTCCTAGATTGCTATTTGTCCCAGGCTTTCTTGTTTTTCTCTGAAAAAGAGGGAAAACTGCTTAAAAATATCCTAGAACAGAGAAGAGGGATTCTGAGGAAAGGAATAGATGAATGTCTATTGTCCAGAATCACTTTGTTTCAATCTAGCAGATTCAAATGATTATCCATTTATGCATCGCTGAATGCTGCTCAGCATGCAATAGCTGATCTATGCATTGCAGCTGCTCCACAAGATGCTCTCAGCTATCCAATCATGCAAATGCCAATCTTAGAGAGACAACGGTCCAGCCAACTGTCCAACCAGCAACA
>JANHFL010006162.1:0-15774 GCA_032468155.1 Oxyrhabdium leporinum
CTCGGAAGGATGGAAGGCTGAGTCAACCTTGAGCCTAGTGGGATTTGAACCGCTAGATTGAATCAGCAGAAGTGGCTTGCAGTTCAACACTCTAACCACTGCGCCACCTAGGCTCTAGGTATAACTATATAAGAAAAGTTTTTTGATGTATTTGCGTTCCAAACGAGAAATTAATGTTTAGCTTTTATTGTGCCTTTAAAAAGTAGAATTCTCACTGTAATTTTGTCATTTTTTTCTTCCCCATATTCATTCTAAAAAAGAAATACCAAAATATTATATGACAAGGAACAACAACGAGATTATTCTTTAATACAAAGTATGCTGAAAATGTGGAAACAGATGAAGACTTTACGCAGACAGCAAGGCTTTGCCAGTACAACTATAAAGATTCAATTTCAAAGGTAAATGTATATGGTAATCAAAATACAATTAAAATTTGTGTATTAATTCTCTATAAAAAGTAATATCATGGCAATGATAAAGTCCAAGCAATATTCAATTATCTTGGGAAAAATATGTATCTTTAAAATTAACAAAGAAGAAGCCTAGAACACATAAAATCTGCATTTAGCCTAATATGAAGAGAAATTTCTGGAAAACTCAATAGAAACTGAATATAAATAGCTGCTAATTTTTATTCACATAATATCTGAATATTGAAGGTGTTTTGGAATATTATGGTTTAGTCTAAATGTATGGCTTGTTTCATAATTTTATAAGCCATAATTAAGGCTAATTGTAGTATGCTGATTTAGATCAGGGGTGTCCAACGTATGTCGTCACGGCAGTGTCACGTGCCGTATCGGGACTTTTTCCCCCTTTGCTAAACCGGGCAGGGGCGGGCCAGCACGTGACGCATTTGGCCCGTGGGCCATGAGTTTGACACCCCTGATTTAGATGGAATAGCAAACCACTTTTAACCAAATACTTCTGAGTTTTAAGTGCCCTTCCCAGATACCCAGTAGAAAGATTCAGAGAACTGATAGAGCCAGAGTGATGCTATTTAAAATGATGGACAAAGATTAGGGAGAGTCCAACTAATTGGGTTGTTTTGGGCTACTCGATCTCACAGGAGTGTTGGGAGGAAGAAAGTTAAGTACAATACTAAAAATTTAAAATACCACTGAATGATAAATTGTAGAAGGTGGAGGATTCAGGTTTCTTCATTTTGCATTAAATTATATTTATGATCAGGCCAAGCAGAGTTTAATTTGTGGGCTCTGAAACATTACTGGAAAATGCAATTGTTTATTGCTAGAATATGATGTGGCACACAGAATTTTATAGAAGTGGATAGGCTGTTTGCTATCACCAAATGCCATAACCTTGTGGCCTTAAAATCATTTAGAGCCTGGAGCGACTGCAGCAATATGTTAATCATACACTGCTTCTTCCCTGACTATAATTTAGTGATAGTATTAAATAATTAATCAAGTTTATCTTTTACCTTGGACTATGTTGGGCGCTTCTTTCTCTTGATAGCTGGCATTTTTAAATGCAGAATCATCATTAGAAGCTACAGTTTATTACAATGGGTTTGAAGGACAATGTTCCATACTTAACCGCATTCTCCTTCCTTACTAAAAATGAGAGAAGAAAGTAATGTGTAACCTGGACCTCAAGGTTGACTGTGTACCCCTGAAGGTCTATTGTTTATTTTTCATATATTTTTCATATTCAAGGCAAACACATAATTCTGAATTGGATGAATATCTAGCCAAAATATCAGAAGATGATGAAACAGAGGTAAGAAAAGGAACAATAAACTGTTGTGAGGTCAATAAACCTGTGTAGAAATTTGTATAAAATGCATTTGAAAAATAGCAATACAAATGCAGATATTATTGTTTGAGAGAATATTGATTATAATCAAAACATTATTGAATTCTAGGATTCTTTGGACTCAGTTTGTACCTCTCAACCTTTAACAGACCTTAGAAAAGGAAAGAAAACATATTTTATCCCTCATATGACTTTTATATCAGAAATAACACCAGCAAAATTATGCCCACTGTGAGTTTTTCCACTTTGTTTCACTTTTCAATGGCTAATTATTTTTTTAAAATTGCAGATATATCCTTTGGCATCTGTAAATAAAATGGCTTCTTCCTCCCTTTGCCTCCCTTTACATTGCAATCTTCTATAGCAGTTGGCTAAACTTTTCGGCACCAAGTGCCCAAAGCGCATATGCATGTGTGCAAATGTGCACGCATATACGCAACCAACCAAAATGCAATGCACGTGCATACCGCACATATGCATGCGGTCCCTGTGCATGCGCATGTGTTCCCTATGCATGCATCTCCCGTGCATGTATGTGCCCCTGCGCATGAACCCCACACATGCACCCCACATCCCCATGCATGCACGGCAGGGACCTGAAGACCAGCTGGCCGGCATGTCATAGGTTCACCATCAAGGGAATAGTCTTTTTTGGTATCACCTTCTAGTAGCACCCAGAGCAGCCCAACTGAAGTAAAGTTCATTCAAGCTCTCTAGAAGAAGACTGTTGTTAATAGTTCAACTAGTCCTCGGCTTATGTCCATTTGTTCAGTGACTGTTCAGAATGACAGCAACGTTGAAAAACATGGACATAACAATAGCAATTAGATTTATATACCGCTTCATAGAGCTTTACAGCCCTCTCTGAGCGGTTTACAGAGTCAGCATATTGCCCCCAACAATCTGGGTCCTCGGAAGGATGGAAGTCTGAGTCAACCTTGAGCCAGTGAGAAGTGAACTGCTGAAAGTCATCAGAAATAGCCTGCAATAATTTCTAATTTCTAAAATTCACACCATCACAGCATCCCTGTATTCAGCATTCTAATCTGGGTATTTAGGTGTCCAACTCACAAACATGATACCATGGTCACTTGATCGCCATTTGCAACCTTCTGTCCCAGCTTCTCAATGGGGAATTTGTCAGGGAAAGTTTCTAGTCACTCAAGTCATTTCTGCTTTTTCTCCCACCAGGATAAGCTCTCTGCCCAGCTGCAGCTTTTGCTGGCCCTTCCAGGCCTTCCCCTGTAGCAACCTTCCACCCTCTCGCTGCAGCCCCATGCACCTTTACCTGGGATTCTCGCCTCTTTCCACTTAATCATCCATGTGTTTTGGGATTACAATAGCAACTGGGATTGCCCAGGACTGCATCACTAAGCAATGCAGTCACATGACATAGTACTTTTCAACTGCATCACTTAGTGATGGCAATCCTGGTCATAATCTGAGTCATAATTGCAGTCATAATCTGAGGACTACATGTATCAAAACCAGGAATAAACTAAATCACACTGCCCTGTCTCTGGGTACACATAATCCAATAGGATAACATAATAAGTGTCCCTGTGCCAAAATTGGGTTGAAATTCAGACTGAAAATTTAAACCTTAAGTATAATTTTTGTTTTGGAATACATTGTAACATTAACATTCTACACATTGTTTTAATGGTCGGAACCTCAGTCTAGGAAATGTATACAGGTAGTCCTCGACTTACAACAGTTCACTTAGTGACCGTTTGAAGTTATAATGGCACTGAACAAAGTGACTTACGACCATTTTTCATACTTATGACTGTTACAGCATCCCCAAGTGATTTACGTTCGGATGCTTGATAACTGGTTCATATTTATGACCGTTGCACTGTCCTGGGATCATATGATCTCTTTTTGCAACCATCTGACTAGCAGGTTAATGGGGAAGCCAGATTCACTTAACCACCGTGTTACTAATTTGCAGTGGTTCGCTCAACAAATGTGGCAAGAAGAGTCGTAAAATGGGGCAAAGCTCACTTAACAAATTTCTCATTAGCAACATAAATTTTGGGTTCAATTGTGTTCGTAAGTCAAGGGCTACCTGTAAATGCATGCTTCATTTTTTCTGCAGAAATTTATGTGTAGTTTCTTTTGTGTGAAAGTAGGGTTAAATAAAATATTAACTTTAATTTGTTTATTTTTAGTGAAGAACAGAACAGAAGAGAAAAGGTCAAAATGGAGAAATATTTTATTAAAATATATTACAATAATAAATTGGTCTCTTGCACTCCAGAGTTCTCTGTTCGTGATGATTTTAAAGTTATATTCCAACAACATTTTAGAATTCAGATTTTAAACTGGTCTGAATCCCTTCAGCTAGAGGTATCTATGCAGATGCGAATATTGCATCTGAAGTCCAATAATATTCTCTTTACTAAACCTTCTTCTAATTGGACATTGTTCTGTTCCTATTATTTTGAGGGAAATTTTTATATTTAATTATTTTATCTTGGAATGAACCTGTAGTTGACATGCTTGAATGAACTTACTGTATGCTCCATAACATTTGAAAAGATACAGGTAGTCCTTAACTTACAACAGTTCGCTTAGTGACCGTTGAAGTTACAGTGGCATTGAAAAAAGTTGACTTATGACCATTTTCACATTTATGATCCTTGCAGCATCCCCATGGTCACATGATTTACATTTGGATTCTTGACAACTGATTCACGTATGATGGTTGCAGTGTCCCGGGGTCATGTGATCACCTTCTGCAACCTTTTGACAAGCAAAGTTAATGGAATCAGATTCACTTAACAACTGGGCTACTAACTCATCAACTGCAATGATTCACTTAACAAATGTGGCAAGAAAAGCCGTAAAATGAGGCAAGGCTTGCTTAACAAATTTTTCATTTAACAACATAAATGTTGGGCTCAATTGTGGTCATAAGTTTAGGACTACCTGTGATGTACTGTGATTAATAACATATATATTTCAGGAGATTAGGACAGTCATTCTTTTGCAAATGTGCACTGTTGATTGACATTACAATGTCTCTGGTCTCCTTACATGGTATCCACCAATCTCCAAAATTAAAAATACTCCCCAAAAAAGGGCAGAATCTCATGAGGTAGCTATGTCCTGTGCACTTTTTTTGTTAACAAGTGATTTCAAAACATTGATTTTGCTTACATTTTAATTTTTTTAGTATTTACAACAACATTGTGCCTTTACTATAGCATAAAATCACTCAATACTGCCCTCTGTCTGAAAAACTGATTGGTCCTTGATATTATTTATTTATTATTAATTTGCATTCTATTTTGCTTTCTTTCTCTGTTCTATTTTTTTTTAGAACTGAAGTCAATATATATGGTAATCTTTTCTAATTTTATTCTTCACAACAGCAACCACCCCATGACATAGGTTGGAATGAGGGAAAACAAAAGACCCAAAGCTACTCAGCAGTGGGAAGATGGGAACCTTGATCTTTCCAAAAACTTACTCATTATACTAAATTATCTCTGCTTACATAGAAGCAACCCATGAAAAAAAAATAACCTTTTAGATCTAGATACATGTATTTATAATATTAACCTTAATACTATAACCTTATTTTATTGTAGATTATGGAGTCAAATAAAAACATGTTGCTGGCCAAGGTGTATTTACCTCTTCCTAATAATTGTATTTTGAAAAGCAAGGATGTTTTGGATGAAACAGAGTTTAGTTGTGAACAGCAAGTTAAACCTTCAGATGGAGCAGTGGGAAGCAGTAAGTTACTACAGTAATATTTTTTCAAATTACTCTGTTTCACTGTATATTTTTACAAGGCAGATTTTCAGTTTCATTGTGGTTTTTTTCTCTGCAAATTTTAAATACAAAATAAAAGAAATATTTGGTGTTAAATTTAGAGGCAGAGAAGGATTAAGTATAATTTTGAAAAGGATGCCTCTGAATTTTGACTTTTCTTTCTTTTATTGGTAAAAATAACTTGTTCATTAACAGCAACTCTGGGCTTCTTACAGAAATGCCACTGCTTTGCATGGTTTCCTAGAATCTACCATGTCATGCAATGGAGAACTGTAAAGAAGAAGAAGAAGCTTCTGTGAAAGGCTAGCATTACTGAAAACATAACTAAGGCTGAAGACAAGCATAATATCTGTGGGTTCATATACATTTTTTTTTTAAAAATGCTAGTAACCTTTCCAAGTGTAGCATTTTCCCCCCTAAATTATTTAAAATTATTTTCAAAGCCCTTCTTTTGAAATGATTTGGGGGGTTTTATTCCCATTATTTTTAGTGATATATCTCAAATAATCATATGTGCCAGGAAGAAACCTTAGTAAATTAGTGGTCCTCATGTTTTCATTGCTAGCTGAAGTATATTTCAAACGTGTGGGAACAGACTATAAGACTGTGACCGGTGAGGTGAAGTGTCTTTGCTTTTCTGAACCATTTAAAAGCAGATATTCATATTCCTATTTTTATCAGCGAAATCCATTTTATTGTGACTAATTTGGCCCTAATTTTAAGCTCCAAAGGTTTTTCATTAGAAAGTGAGCAGTCTATTTGTTCGTCTCAGAAGTTAGCACCTAAAAGTTACATGCACCAATGAATATGTGGTATTGACAGTGAAATACAAGTCTGGTGTTGCAATAGTGTTTGTTTTGGTTATGTTTACATTGTAGATGTTCCTTTTTTTCTTGGTGAAAATCAAACAGAAGAATTATGTATTATGACATCAGGAAAATTAATGTATTCCTTATCTTGGACAGTTAATGACAAGGGAATTCCTTTGGCTCCTACTATTCAACATGCATATGTTTCCTCCAATAGGTGATAATATTTACATATTAGTTTCACTGTTTGCTTTTGTAAAAAATTATCCATACAATCTATTTTTCCCTGCAATGCACAAACTTCCATGCCATGCATCTCTTTTCCTTGTCTTGTAAGGAATCTATAAATTCTGAGTCTTCATAGAAATAGATTGTGTATTTTCATAAATTGAGGAAATACCTGTTTTTGCTTTTGCCTCAGTAATCATGTGAATTATATCTTGAAACCAGGCAGGTACAATGAAGCTAATCTAATTGCTTATATCTGTGTTACTTCTGCGCTACAATTTGAAGTAGTTACATATTGCGGGCTTTGGCTTAGCACAGCGATGCCTAGCTATTTCTACAAGTGTCCCACCCCATCCCATTCCAAGAAGCATTTTATTATTATTCATTTTATTGGAATTCTGAAAACTCATAGCTTCTTATGACCCAGGCCAATTAACTAGGCATGGAGGAAGCATGAAGTGGATATAAATACAGATAGTCACCAACCAAAATAGGGGCTAGCAAGTCTGTTATTAAACAAGTTATTAAGCAGTCACTAAGTGTGATGTTGCATTATCGCACTGATTTACAATGCCAGTTCTAGTTGCAGTCATTAATCAGATCACTGCAGATCGTTAAATTGATGTCGCGTGACTGAGACTTCTTGCCAGCTTCCTCACTGACTTTGTAAATAGTGATCACATGACCCTGGGGCATTACAATCATTGTGAATGTGCATGGTTTGACAAGCGCCTGAATCGCAATCATGTGACTTCAAGAACCAGTCGTAAGTCTCTATTTTCAGTGCCATTGTAAATTTAAACCATCACTGAATGAGTGATTGGTAAGTGAAGACTTTCTGCAATGCAGTTCAGATTTTGCTGGGAAAGTGAAAAAATGTTGGCATTAAGTTTTTGTACTGCATAGATGCTGGACATAGACATGTATTACTAATCTTCTTGCTACGGCATAACTTGTCTCCAGATAGCTAACTACAAATCTATCATGGATGGCCAGTTGTAAGCATGTCATATATTAATTTGCTTTATGCTTGATAGTCATCATTGGAGGGCCAGTGGTCTTTGAGCCTTAAGCTGGGCCTGACATGAAATTTTCCCTCTTTGGGCCTATACCAGAGTCTAGATCACAGCTTCTCCTCAGAATGAGAACACACCAATATTCTCAATGCAATGTACATGTTCAGCTTATTGTCATAGCTATTATTGCTACAAAGTTTTCCTAAAATCATCCATAAATTTAGATCTTGGCCAAAGCTAAGAGATACACACTTTTATTCCCAGAAATGATAACTTTCTTAAATTCTTTTAGGTGCGGCACAATTTTGCTCCCAGTACCTTACATTTCAGGTATATAACCCTATTGACTTCTTTTAAGGATGTTTTCCACACTCTTATGATTTAAGGCCCATTTCTACATCCTCAAATTAGTAGCTCTGAGTGTATAATTTAAAGTCCTGGAATACATCTTGCAGTTCATATGCAGTGATTATTTTAAACTGTTAAAATAAGTCTATATTCTTTCACAAAGATTCCCTTTTTCCTATTGTGGCATCATAATGAAACTGTTATTTCATATTAAGTGTCTTTTTTTTCTTTAGTGTACCAAGGAACATCAGTTCAGGAAAAGGGAATGGAATTTGGTGGCATTCTGATATCCAGAAACTAATTGACTGGGCAAAAGACATAAATATTGATCCGAATGATCCTTACTATTCAGATTTGTTTGAGTTAATTATGGTAATGATGAAATTTCTGTAATGAAGTTTCAAGTTCTCTGAAGAAACTATGTAATAAATGTTAAATAATAGAATCTTCTTTATTCTAAATAATAAATTAAGGACTTAGAAACACTGATCAAGGAACTAAATCAGGATTTTGTAATAATTTTTGATAGCTAAGAAGTTTGTATATGTTGTTCCTTTTTAACTCTTCATGATCCTATAGCTTAACTTGTTTCATTGTAGTTTTGATTCCTCCTTAACAAACATGAGTGTACAAGTAGAGTTTATAGACATTTGACAAAACAAAACTTTACAGTGTGAGCAGATACAAAAGGAGAGTTTTTCTTTCTCTCATAATACAGGACATTTTAGTTACCAACTGAAATTGATTGGCAATAGACACAGGAGTGGTGTGGAAGCACTTGTACATATAATGTGACTTATGGAATTGACACTCAAAATACTTATAGTGATTAGTTCATAGCTTAGGTGACTATAAAAAAAATTAAATGGAAGGATAAATACATATTTGAAGTATAGATATCTATTAACTATAATAGTTACATGGTTCTCCAGACAGAAACAGTATAATCCTAAAATGTAGCAGATGTTTGAAACAGTGTGAGTATCTTGCTTTGAATTGCTATATGCATCTGCTTGACTACATTTAGAAGCTGACTTTTGTTTGCCAACAAAAGTTTTCATAGCATTTAGCAACAGTTCTAATGTTTCCCGCATACATACATATCAGAAATTTTTAAAGAAAAATGTCAATTATTTTCTGAAAAACTTTGTTTTTCCAAAACAGTTTAGCTCTCTTTATGTTTATTTAGTGGAATCTTTGCAGATTTCATTATATTTTCTCCTGTTCAGCATATGAGCAACGTTCATAGCAGTAAAGTTTTTGTATGTATTGGTTGTATTTAGCAAAATTATCCCAATTTATATTTATTATTTTCTAATAGTATGCACAATCTCAAGAGAAAAGTGATTCAAAACACTTTCGGCTTGAACAACTGCAAGAATTTAACTTTGTTATTGCAGAAGACATTCAAAATTGCAAACGTTTCCGGCTGTTACAGCTTAGGAACTTAGGACAGTTGGGCTTCTACTGTTTTCAGCAAATTCCTCTCTTTGACAAAGAAATTCCAGACACAATTTTTCAGGTATTTTACTTTAAGAACAAATATTGACATTTAATTTTACATTGTGCATTTACACAACGTTCTACTTTCACCTCTTCCAATGCCTAAGCTAGTTGATGTTGTCCTGGTTCTCAGTGATGCTATAGTAGTGAAGGGAAGTTGGGAGCCACACCCAGGCTTCTTTGCAGGGTTTCTGATTATGGCTTTGTATATGTGCAACACCACATACACAGCTGAGCATTTAAAAGAATCACAGTGTTAGGTAAGCAACTAGATTGGGGAGTTGGAACAGAAGAAGGTAATGGGAAACCACTCCATATAATGCCAACAAAATTCCATGAAGTGACTCTGTCATTGATAGAGCTAGGGCTTAGCTTTTTACAAATTCAGTTTTTCTCATGGATCAACATAGGTTTCTTTGGCTTGTTCTTTCCTACACCTTGCTTGCGTTAGTTACACTATTTATTCATTCTATATTCAATCCTCACATTAAGAAGTGTCATAAGAGTTACATGATTAACAAATGGTGGGGCATTTTCAAATACTTAAATTATATACCAGCAAAAAATGAGGTACTAAAATATTAGATTTCTATAGTAATATGTAGATATCCCTGTATGAAATGAATATAAAGTACTACTCTAAATGCTAAATAATTGTTACTTAAGACCACAAGAATCTATATCTTTCAAGAAGGTAGAATATAAATATAATCACTTAGATGCTATCTTTTATTTTGGCTGAACAGGCTAGTGTTACTTTTAATTGATAAAAACAATCCATTTCTTCTTTCAGGAACATGGAGGCCAATTGGAAAAGGACATGTTTATGACAGATATGGATCCTATTTCTGCACAAAGAAATAGTTCTGCCAACTTCGTTAAGATGGTATGACAGTTTTAATGTATTAGAAAATGAATGGTTGGAAACTACTTACTTTACTGAAAACAAAAAAATGTAGTGTTCCATTTCTATCAAACTTAAGGAAGTTGTCTTAAGATAAATTAACCTTTATTGTCCCTTTTTCTTGTGAACACACTGGTGCACATTAAAAAATTAAATTCTGATTCCCGCTCTCAAAAGAAAATATATAATCATACACATACATGCAGACACATATACATATGCTACACACACACACACATACACACACACACACACATCACAGCCCATTTTAAATACATAGCAGAAAAAAGAGTCTTGAGAGTTGACAAGGTTGATACTATATGGTACAAAGCTATTACAGAATCTAGTTGTTCTGCTTCGGATAGCATGAAGCCTCTTCCCAGAAGGTAACAAAGAAAACTGGTTGTGGAGAAGTTGTGTAGTATCCATGACAATACTGCAGACCCTGGTTAAGCAGCGCTTATATGCCGTGTCCTGAATAGAAGGAAATGAACATCCAATAATCTTTTCTGCTGTCCTCACTAGTCTCTGCACAGCCTTCTGTCTGAAATAGTAATACTTCCAAACCACAGAGTAATACAATATGACAGGATGCTTTCAATTGTCCCTCTATAGAAAGTGTCTTCTAACATTATATATGTATATTTTTCTGAAATATATGCTGCTCAGGATATAATTGTTGTAATAACATCAACCACAAAATACAGACGGTTTTTCGCAAAGCCATGGTTTAAATCCATATATAAATCATGTGGAACAGAAATAAAATAAGTAACATTGCTATATCAGCATAAAAGTTGCTTGGAGTAATATATTGCAGTTATATTGTTAATACAAAAGCTGAATATTGAACATATAAAATACATTCATTTAAATCTTGTGCGAATTAATTTCTATTCATATAAAGACTCACATTTTTCACATTAGTTTAGAATAACATAGTACAACTTTATTATGTCAGCCATTGATTATAGCCCAAACAACAGACCACATAAAGCCATAATAGAAAATATGTTTCTATAAATACTGTATTTAAAACTAATTTAAATAGTTAGTTTTAAAATTGTATATTTAGTTTTTACCTAAAAATAACAGGGTATTGAAAATACATACTATTATATTTTTGTTGAAAGTTAATATGCTCTTTAATTAGAGCTCTGTAAACTTTGTCAATATAATCTGCAAGTGAAAGCAAAGCATTAAAAAAAATCCCAAACAGTCAAGATTAAGGGAAAGTTATATGCTATTTTCAAAAATTACCCATTCAGAACAGCAGAGGTCATTCACTGCATTCTTAATATAGCCAAACCAGCTTGAAGAAGAGGTTTAATTATTTTTCCAAATATGTTTATTTATTTTTTTTCACGTTAAATACTAGAGGGAGCATCTTTTTTTATTGGCAACTGTAGTGAGATCCACTGGTGGAGATACGACATAAATGGTAGATTTTAAAAGTGATAATGAGTCAAATTATTAAGTAACTGAAAGTAATCTACAGAAATTTGATAAAGCTATATATTTAAAACTAATTTAGAAAACAATAGAACAAGAAGACTAGTATCTATTTCTTTCTTTAAAAAGGTTTAAATTATAGAAAAGAGGGAAACTCTATTACCCTAGTCCAATTATTTAAAATTCTAATAATCCACATAAATCAGTAACCTCCCACTCCCACTCCATAACTGATTTTAGAGATGCAAGATGTAGATGAAATTAGTATGTCAATTTAAAAAATTAAATATTTGATCAGTCTTTTCTTTATGCCATTTCTAATGGAAAAGCCATCTTATTGAAGCTGACAAAAATAAACCAACTAATCTCCAAACATTAGAACTTATTCTTCTCATAGTTAATTATTAGGTAACACTTAAAACAGTGTTGGATCCGAGCTGATAGAACTCTATTCAGACATTAAGGAGTACTTTAAATAATGATCATATCTACCAAGCCTAAATTAAAGCCAATAGATTTCTTTTCCCTGCTTTGAAAATTTGTATCATAAATATACAGATTAAAAAGAAGTAAGAAAAGGATAGAACCATGCTTAACCATACAAAATACTTGTTACACTTTATGTTTACTATTGGGTAGAATTTCACTTGAACTTTTAATATAATTACACACCTTCCACAGAACTGCATGTTCCAATTAGGACTAGATACAGACCTATTATATCTTATATATAATAAGATGTTTTAGTTTCTTTATCTCAAGCAATTATCTTGCACACAATAATTAATCCAGCTGTGCTGGCCTGATGCAAGAATTTCTTCACTCCTGTCATTCCCTAAATTTCAGTACAAATTGTATTGTACTGGATATATTGTACTGGATGAAAAGTAAAGCACCATATAATTTGTACTGAAATTTATTTCTTATCTTGCTTTGTTTTTCCAACATTCGGTCTAGTGATGGAATGTTCTGAAAAATGGAAATTGTAGCAAATTATTGCTGAATTATTGCTAAATGAGATGTTATTTTATTTTACTAATTTAATTTTAATAAATATAATAAATATAAAGCCTACTTTGAGGTCTACTTTTAAGAGCAGAAAGGGTGCATGAGTGAATTGAACAAAATCCTACTTGCAGGTTGTTATTCTTGTCACAAATTCATTTAATTTCTGACAAAATTTAAATCAGAAGACAAAGGATTTTTCTAACAAATATAATGAAATAAAATTTACCGGTATATTTCCCCCTAAAAACAAACACTCTTTTGTTCTTAAAATCGATCTGTTTCCTTATATAGGATCTGATCAGACATGGACAAAAATTAGTAATTGATGTCATCATACACTGTGTATGGTTTGATCCCCAAGGCCAACATGCACGTTTTACATAGCAACAAAATGTTTACTCAACCTTCTATCTGCTTCAAGCAATGCCTGTACTAGATAATTCACTCTAAATGTATTGATTTCTGCTGGCGCTTTCAAAGCATTAACAACATCTAAATACTAAAAAGGAGAATATTTGTAGTCTCTGAGTTTGCTTATTTTCTTGCAGGCGTTTCATTACTCAAACTTGGTAACATCATCAATGCTAGTGTGATGGTTTAAAGCCCATCAGTGCTAGCATTAATGATGTTATCTAGTTTGAATAATGAAATGTCTGCAAAAAAAAAAAAAAAGCTGAGAGAGCACCAAGGAGCCCTCAACATTTAAATAAATCTTGTTTTTGGCTTAAACTCATGTTTGTTTAAATTTTACAGAGAACTTATGGTTTTTTTCCCTCCGTTTTTTTTTTAGGTGCGAATTCAAGTTGCAAAACAAATTTTGACCATTAGGCACAAATTTAATTTATCAGATCTTGTGAGTGATTATGAAGAAATTATATCAATGAGGTAGATAATTTTAAACAACTTATTTTAAAATGGCCCAAGGTGGGTACAAACGCTTAATATGACATCAATGAACAGCCTGTTATATTAGCAGGTAAACTGCTAATAAAAATCCTTTGGGTACACATAAGGGCTTCCACATGAATTGGAACCAGCAGCATCCATTGGGAGAGGGTCATGAAGACAGTTGCAGCAGTGTGGTTGACACCCCCACCATTTGTATGTGCATGTGAAGTCAACACATATACAAAAGAGCTTTGATTACAGTGCTGCAGCCATCAGCTTGACTTTTTCAGTCTGATCAAAATAACTTTATTTCTTCATTTACTCTAGCCAATTGAGTAATGCAATTTTTAAGCTAAGTGAACGCAGAAGACATCTGAAACCACAAAGGAAAGAGAGACGAAAGTTTGCAGCTCAGGCAGTCTCAGATGGAGATGTTAAGCTTCTTATCAGAATATTGAGAGCATACAATATTCCTGCAAGAAAGACATCAGTGTCTAAGTAGGTACAACATTCAGTGAATACAAACAAGGTTTTTTTTTAGTAATACAGTAAAATACAAGCTGTTCATTGATATTATAGTAAAATAATAATATGGTAATTTACAATAGCTGCAGATTATCTTGTAGTGTGTATGACTAACTCTAGATTGGGGTGTTAAACTCACGTTGTTACGGCGGTGATACATGATGTATCATGACTTTTCCCACTTTGCTAAACTGGGCATGGGCGTGGCCAGCGCATGACTCATCCGGCCCGTGGACGCTGAGTTTGACAGCCCTGCTCTAGATAGTCATGCACAATGTAAGTTGCATCAATTGTACTGATTCTATAATTTAGTTCTTTTCACTGTGAATATAACTATTAATTCTATAATACTAGTAAAGTAACTTTAATATTACCAAGTGAAAGATAGAATTAAAAGACATATTATTTATGCTAATAGCAAAAAATATTTACAAGAAAATGTAATGAAAATCAAATATTAGTACAATTCTAGAATATGTTAGTCCTTAAAAATAGCATATGGTATACATACTTTTAATTTTCATTGTTAGTGCCATTTTGTTATGTTTTTATCAAAAATTCCACTGTGCTGTAAAATATTACTTTAGTGTCTGGCTATGTAGAAAAGTCTGCTGAAATTATTTATGGTAGCACAGAAGTGAAAGATTGAAGGCAAAGGAAAAGGGGACGACAGAGATGGTTAGTGTCATTGACGCAACAACATGATTTTGGGCAAATTCTGGGACACAGTGGAGGATGGGAACCTGGCGTGTTATGGTCCCTGGGGTTTTGAAGAGTGAGATACGACTTAGCAACTCAACAACAATAACAAAGTACAAAAGGAACCAAGTTTAAACATGTTGCTTTACAAAATGAAAGGTCTGGTGGATTTTGAAATAAAGGGGATTTTTTTTTCTTGAAATAATGTTTCATTTGAAAAGCATGGCTATCTTTCAGAATTACTATTCTGGAAATAATTGGAATGACTAGAATATTGTATGTAATGCAATCAGAATTTCTTATCAGATTTATAATATACTGTATAACAATAATAGGCATTGGGGCACATTTCAAGATGTTTTCTCTGCATCAGTCTCGTTGACTTTAATGGATGCCATTATACTAAACTTAGACACGAGAAGCAATATTATTTCCAAGCAGTCAAACACAATTAATTATCAATTTTGAGAACCTTTGAAGGTTTTGAATAACTTTTCATTTCATTTCCTACAGTGCTACTACCCCATATTTTATTTGTCTCCACATTATTCAACTGATTCCTCATTTACTTTCCCCTGAATTACTCATTATCATGCAATTTCTCTGAAATTGTAGTGTTCAAGTTGTCATCTTAGAACTACATATGGTCCTCACATCCTTTTTCTTTTTTGCAATTTCGATAACACTTTCTGAGTATGAAACTTAATTTCAGAAGTTTCTTGTTATTTTCAAATAAGAAACACATATATTTATTTATTTATTTATTTATTTATTTTATTAAATTTATATACCGCCCCATTCCAAGGACTCGGGGCGGTTTACATCT
>JANHFL010006162.1:30681-57913 GCA_032468155.1 Oxyrhabdium leporinum
CATCAGAACTGATGAAGTTTCTTGGATGAGAAGTGAAATGTTTTCTTTTCCTTCCTCAAGGAAAAACCGGTACAGTTGCCATTTGAAACAACTCCTCTGAGACAACAATGACCTGGATGACTGAGAATCTCCATAGATAGTTGCAAATAGCTTCTGAGTATTTTTTTTCATATATTGATCAAATGATAGCACATCCCACACATCTTATTATCTAGTTCTAGAATTAGTGCATGCATCCACCATCTCTAAATGCCTATGGGCATCTGTTTCTCAGACACAGGGGAGGTAATTGCTCTCAGCAATTCAGTCATGAATGATAAACCCCATAGTTGCTCATAATCTTCACAAAATGGAATAACAGTATCAACCTATTTGATGCAAAAAATTAAATGTTGCAAATTAAGCTGAATTTGGGAAACCTTAAGAGGATCTATTTCTTCTACCCTGGGTCACTTGCTTCTCAATAATTTTCTGCTCATCTGGTGATTCAACATACTTGCTCTCAATATTTTTTCATGCATTCTTATCATCCCATGATGCAGACAACGCTGGTTCTTGGACATTGTTTGGGTTTCCAACTCTTGTACCAGGAAACATTCTTCATCCTATCCTATCATCATCTTCTATTTCATTGACTGATATCTGCCTTTGGAATCAGGAATTAAAATATATTCTGAAACTAGCAGAAAAACAATCGACTTATAACTCCTGCAGAGCCAAACGGTCTACTTACTCCACATTTATTTCCAGTTGGGGTTGCACTTGATTATTTGAACTTTTCAAACAATCTTTTGTGTGTGGTAATATTCTTTTTTTATATATTTCATTTACAACTTTTGAACAAGACAAATTAACAGATTTTAAATAAGATATACAAGTTAAACACTCATGTTATTTCATGGTACCAAAGAAAGACAGTGAATAATGTCCTGTCCTCAGTCTCTAGGACTTTGGTGACTTTACACTTTCCTGTAATTTTTGGATCAGTGTGCTATATCTTTCATCCCTTTCTAATTCTTACATGATTTATAGCTAAAGTTCATGAAGACTTGTCAGATCTCATTCTTATAACCCTCTGCTATCCCGGATAAATATGGTTCCCAGCTTCTACAGCTTACTTTCAAGCATTATTGGAGGGTTCTAAAAAGAGACAAGATGCTTTCACCAGTTCTTTGATTTATTTCAAATATGGAGTTAAAAAGGATCCAAAACCTCTGGTGACAGGTGTGGTAGAGGGCTCAGTGAGCCCTCTTTTTTGCTTTCACCCTGCATTCATTGAGTGTTGTTTGAGCTTTTTAACAGCTGGCAGGCATTTCAAGCAGTGGGGAAGACAACTCTCAAAAGCTCCAGGTCTTTGATCCTATAAAGTAGCTGATCTCTAAGATTAGAGCTTCCTTCCTCCCTTCACCTGATCCTTCACACAGTCCATGTGATTGATCTACAGCCTGGAAGAGGTAGAAAGTGAAAGGGGTTTGAAAGGTTATAAGAAACATTTGCAAAATACTGCAAAAGCTGTATTAGAATACTTACTGAAAAAGTGTCTAAATTTGCATCTCCTATATTAGCTATTATTTTGAATCTGAAACAAATGTTTACTGGCTTGGCTGTGTTTCAAATTATACTTGATTGCAACAAGATTATTCTTAAACTCAATTAGTATATTGAAAATGGTAATCTGTAATTTAAAAATTATATCTAGAATCATTGTTTTATAAGTTATCTTGGTTTGTACTATTTGGATTTAAAGTACTGTTTTATGCAGATGTGTAATATTTAGATGATGCTATGTTTGTTTTAAACATGTATTTAAATTTCTCTTTTTTTTGTAGGTTGCAGGATTTCCTTTACAGATGCCATACCTAGATATCCCATCAATAACTGAGGCGGTTTATCAGACAGGAATTCATTCTTCAGAAATTCCCTATACAGAATTTGCTCTTGCTGTATATATTCATCCTTATCCAAATAAGATTTTATCTGTTTGGATATACTTAGTATCTTTGGTTTGTCATCAGTAAGTAGCAGTAACTGACAAACCTCTTCAGGAATTACTCAGTGCATCTGTGAAATTGATATTTGTGGTTTCTGAATTGTTGTTGTAGATAAGAAACTAGTCAAAAACATTGTTTAAAAATCCCCCTATTTGCTATTTGATTCTTTCATTCTTCTACAGTACTAAATTTTTTTATTTTTGTTTCTGTGAATAAAGAAAAATCTAATAAAATTTATTTGGAGTTTAAACATCTAAAAGTTTTCTGTGTCTTTTTGTACATTCTTTTTGTAAAACATCGATGTAGTGATTTGGGGTACAGTCTACAAAAAATTTACCATTACTGTATTCTGGGATAATTTTTTACTTCCCATTCTATCGCCCTAAATTTCCTCATGGCCGGTCACCCAACTATTGACTGGACCCAACTCTGCTTAACTTCTGGATCCAAACAAACTCAGAACCCATTTCATTACAGAAGAGTACAAATGCCTTCACAAACTTTCATTCATTGATTTAAAGTGGCTGCCCACTTGTTATACAATTCTGGGCAACAAAGAACAAGTCAAAATCAATAACACACAAACTATAAAACTCTAAAAACTGAAAAACACCACATCTGTAGCATCACACATATCTACCATACATAAATAACCTATATATGGGCTCAGCTACCTACAGGGGCCATTGCTTGGAATAAAAGCCATTTTTAAATGCCTTATGAAAGGTCACCAGGGTTGGGATCACCAGGATCTTGGCTATGGAAATATGACGTAACCTAAGGTTTATCTTTGTAAGAATAAAAGGAAATCTTTTGTATGTTCATATTTAATTTTGTAAGGTAAACATTCATATACATATTACCTTCTTATAATAGGCTGTACAAAAAAATGGTTAAAGGATACATCAGGAATATCTCAATATTTGACATTCTCTTTTCTTTTCTTTTTTTGTGGCTCTTTAATCAGCATTTGAGGCTTACCATGCCATCTGGATGTTAAATGGCAATTTTAGATTTCTGTAAAGCCAAACATTTTTAATCAATGACATTTCTTTACAAGTCCCAGTTTCAGGAATGTGATTTTAGATTTGATTGACACAATAAGTCATAAAGTTTGATTACAGAGGCATACTATATTGGCTCTGGGAACACAGTATGGCTCTGTAAAATGCTCAATAACAGGTTTTTCAGCTTAAGCTTTATAATATTAAAATAGATACATCATATAAAAGGGGTATCACATGTAGTGATTCATGAAGTATGCATAACACAGACAATTGATAGCTGTATGTCAAGGTGTTCTTATTATATTAGTGGAGATCAGAGTGCAAATGGAAGGATTTAGCTGTATTTTCATTAAATATTTCCTCTAGTATTGTAGTGTACTTAATCGAACAGTAATTTCAGCACCCATAGTCTTATTCAAATGCAGCGCTAAGAGGGTTTCATATTTAAGAAACAACAAATTAAATTATAAATGATCAAGTTCACGAGCATTCCTTCTCCTTATTTATTTTTAATCTATTTATTAAATTTATTTGCTGCCCATCTCATACTGAAATGGATCTGGACAGTTTATGTTTAAATTTAAAGTCAATTTATTGGATACATGGGCAAACTATGGGTAATCTAAGCTTGGTTTTATAATGCAATTAGGTTCATTTTCCCAAATGATATTATTACAGTTAAGGCCCAAGATATAAAATTAAATCCTTTCAATTAATAATAGAAACAAAGTTTTTGAACACTTCCTCTGAGTATCTTAAGGAAGTGAAAGCTTAGAATTTACACACAATATATCCAAACTAGTTAATACCATGAATGCCACAGGCAAAAGCCACTTGCTTGAGATAGGTAGTTTAGAAATTAGATATTTCGGTTTAGATGTCTGCATTTATGTTTTTATAACACTGCAGAGTTATATTTAATGCCAAGGAATTCTGAAATATAAAAATTAGTCAACTGATCATTGTTCATTTTTCATTGTAGAAAAAAGCAGCTATCACTTTCAAGATGATTCAATTATCTATATTTTTGAATCCTTCCCAAAAAGTTTATAAACGATATAAAATTGACAACTCACTGTAATTTTTGCATGAACCAGCAATATTTTGATTGTGGTTTCTTAAGAATTTCAAGAATGCTTGATGATACTGCTTGGACCGCCCATTCAAAGCATGATTTATTTCTTAGTGTTAATGTGTCAGGAATTTATTTTTCTGTTATATAATCAAGGATTTTTCTGTCTGATGACAATCCAGAAAATTCTCTTAGGTCTAATATTGCACATGTGCCTGGCCACTGCAGAAAAAGTGCCTTTTTTTGTAAAGAGCATCTTGGCACTGCTAAGAAGCATAATTGTGATTATTGTAATGAATTGTAATTCATAAAAAAAGTGTAACAAACTCACGTATGGCCACATGTAGAACCAAGTTCAGTTCACATACCATTTATGAAGTTTTTAAACAGTGGTGCGGTGCCCTAGAGGTGGAGCTCTCGTCTCACAATCAGGAGGCTGTGAGTTCGATCCTAGGTAGAGGCAGATATTTCTCTTTCTGGGCAAAATGAGAATATATGCTGAACAAAACTCTGCATTGGTGACAGGAAAGGCATCCGGCCATTAAACACCTTGCTAGCTCCATTCAGTTGCCCAGACTCCTCTCTGAAAGGGATTATGGGGTCATTAAAAGATGATTTATGTAGTTTTTAAAACCAGTATACCTAAATGGAGGCCACCAAGTAGGGTGCATTAACTGTAAAATGTTAGCAGCACACTCCTTTGATTGGTTGGCCAATAGTAGTTGGTGGTTAAAATATCTTCCTTGTATCTAATCCTAAATGATCCAATGCCAACATTACTGAACATACTTCTCAGAGCTATGCAAATCCTTTGAAAGTGGAGCTTTGAACATTGCTGGAGCAAAGATGCACATAATTTTCATACCTGAATGATTCTTTTTCAGATATGTACTATTCTGCGCTTGCATTTATCTATAGCAGATTTAATTTAGAATTAAATTAAATTCTAAAATAGAATGCACCAACTAGGAAACTGATTTTTGAAGACGAGGCGTCATGCTGTTTTCTGTTGTAATGTTATCTGTGCACAACGCAATATGGACTTTGCTCAAAAAGAGGGATGGGTTTTCTGTGACTTCTTGCATGCAATTGTGCAAATAGTATTGCCTGATATAATTAAAATAATCATTTTTTCCATATCCTAGCAGAACGTATATATGGATTCGGTATTGTTCATAGTTATAATCATATTCCATTCTTTCTTTCTGTTGTTTTTTCCAGACAAGGTTAGTAATGAAGTACAAGAGTTCAGGTTTTTAATAATTAAAAAATACTTTTCCTGTTTACTTTCATATCTGTTCTATTACAGTCAAAAATAAACTTGGAATGCATTGCAATATTACTACCAGTATCGTTATGAATGTAACTTTATTCAAAGCACACACACAAGTTACGCAAAACTAACTTTATTTTTTAAAAGAGTGCATGGCACTCGTTTTTTCCTTCTTTCAATGTGTAGTTCTTTCTTGACGACACACTTTTTAATTCCTGTAGTAGCAATTTCAGCAGTGTGTCAATTCAGTGGAGGTTGACCAAATACGTATAAGAAAATAGGAAATGTTGCACAGTGCATATTCTATTGCCAATATTAATCTATAACAACAAACTCAAAAGGCTAAATAATAAATTAAAAAAAGTAGTGAGCCACAAATCTAGGAACTTGTAGTGGATTCATTTTTAGTAACAAGTCTAATTACTTAAATATCTTAAATAAGATCATTTGTTTTAGGTGAGTTTTGCTGGTTTGACTAGACAAATTAACTCTCCCGCTACAATTCCAGTGTTAATTATTAGCTAATGTTTTGAGTGTAAAGGCCTGCAAGATAATTTTCAGTTGTATTGGATGTCTACTCTGCTGTCTCATTTATGGAGGACTGACACTGAAGGACATGTTAAGAATTTCAGGGACAATGAGCTGTTATTTCAAGTAATGAATCTCCACAAAATTGTACATTCAACATAGTATTGAGGTAGTTAAAAGTACAGAGAGTTGTATGAGCAGTATTGCAATTTGAGATAAGTATCATTCCTTTTCTGATGTATTTTGCAGTCCTTCATCCTCACATAAAGTGAAATCATGCGAAATGACATCATGTAAGAAGATACCTCAGACACTCAATTCTGTTACCTAATCAATTTTTCCCCACTCAGACATGCAAACACAGTAATAATATGCTTAGGAAAGAAGTAGCATTCCCCAGTATAAAAAATGTTTTCAGAAGGCTTTACTTCTTCCCCTCAAAATTCCCCATTTTTATAAGGAGGCACAAACGCAAAACACATTATGGCATAAAATAATTACTACTACAAAGGATAGCTTCTCCTCCAAATTAAAGAATATTTTCTCATAGCACGGTCAGCTCACAGAGAGCCATTTTAAGGCCATTTTTCCTTTAAATGAGAACTATTTAGGATTATCTCTTTTTCACTAGGGAAGGTCTGTCTATCTTCAGGTTCTCCATCCATTTATCACCTCTATTCTCAGTCATCTCCAAATACCTGGATCGCACATTACTGGTGACAAGTATATCAAATTAGTCACTCCTTAATCTTGAATGCTAGCAAGAAGATTCTCAAAATTCTTTACTGCCTATTAATTCAAATAATTCTGGTTCAGGTAAGGATAAAATCTAAGGACTTAAAGACACTTCTGATGATCATATGTAGCACCCTTATTATGACTGCTTAGCTCACATTATAAAAATACCTGAATTGCAGCTGATGTGGCCAAAGAAATAGAAATATGGAAATATAGTTGTGCTGTAAGAGTCTGAGAACTTCCATTTCTCATTCTGTGCTCTGGCCAACATAAATAAGGCTTTATTTCTTGTAAGCATTTCAATTGTACCTTGAAGCCAGAAATCAATACAATGAAAAAAACAAAACAAAACACCAACAAAACTTTTTGGACACAAATAGTTGGTTGCATAAAGTAGGGTAAATTGCAAACAAAACTCCATTTTTTATGGTATAGTACTGGCTTCATTTAAATACAATCTACCTATTTTTCCCTGTCTCATTGCAAAGCACATTTAGGTGAAGGGAGTACTTAGATAAACATCTCAACTCCCTTTGGTATTTACTAATACAAATATCCTGAGGAACAGAACCCGAGGTAACCATTTAAATGATATATATCCTGCATCACAGTAATTTTTGATTATTCCCTGAGTTGATATGATAATTTATCTCTACGTAGCTTCAGTAAAGACACGAATACTTGAAGTAGAAGATTGAAGAACATTAATCCAAGGCCACTGAAATACAAGTTCTCATCCACGGGCATGTCAAAGAATTGAGCTACTCATTAGATGAAGAGGGCCTTTTCTCTCTTCCCTCACTGGCCTCTCCATCTTCTGGAAAGCAATGGCACTTAGTGGACTTTCACGGTTCAGTATCTTACTCAATACTGCACAGAGCTAAGTAGAAGCAGCAGTGTCGTCAACATCACGTATAATCTTTCATCTTTTCAGGAAGACAAAACCTGCAGACAGGACAGATGTCTCTCAACACGCTTTCAAGGATATGTTTTAAGTTCAGCATGTAGAACTACAGTGTGGCAGAAATATTTCTTCCATCTTTCTCCATTATTTTGCAAGTAGGTACGTTCTTGTACTTGCAAGCTTCTGCAACTGAGCTACCTTTGGGAGGAAAAATATGGGGTTCTTTCAGCCATTTCCCAGGTTTTAGAAGGACCCCAAATTGTCCTCTTATTATTTATTTAACACTGATCACACAGAGAGGTCTGCTGTAGTTGTCACCTTTCAAAGCATGGAGTAATACAAGGGTAACGTCCAGCAATCTGATAGGTTCGATTGTAGGAGACATTTAAACATGGCTTGACCTCTATAGGGATGGCTAGTGACATTCCAGAAGTCTGCATATGACTTTGAGCCTGAACACCACCTTGTAAACCAGCTGGGCAAGTCTGCATTGGGTAGGTTGAGGTATGACTGCTGGACATAATCGGCTGACAGTTTTGTTGCGGTGCTGTTTGAAGATATGGTAGAGGAGTCTGATGCGTTTGAATATAATGGGGTATGTGCTGCTGTGTGGGTTGATTGGTTGTTTGAAATAAAGTGTTATGGGGTGGTTGAGAGCTATGTTGTCCTTTTTGCTTGTTGGCTTCTTTTACATCATTATCATGGGCCCTAAAATATTAAATTAAAAGATTATTTTCTGTTTAACTACATTGGATGAAATCTACAGTTCATCCAAACCGTGTACAAGGAGAGGATTATTTTTTCATTCATGCTTGATGGGAATGGGCCAATAGTTCTTCTTGATTCAATGTAAGCATTTTTGCTACAAGAAATAAAACCCCATCCATCCATCCATCCATCCATTTCAAGAAATAAAACCTTTATCAAACCTTAGTTAGTCCACACGTAGAATACCGCATCCAGTTTTGGTCACCACATTACAAAAAAGATGTTGAGACATTTGGAAAAAGTGCAGAGAAGAGCAGCTAAAATGATTAAAGGCCTGGAGGCTAAAACTTATGAAGAATGGTTGCAGCATTTGGGTATGGTTAGTCTAGAGAAAAGAAGGACTGGGGTGACGTGATAGCAATATTCCAGTATTTGAGCAGCTGCCACAAGAAGAGAAAGTCAACTTATTCTCCAAAGCACCAGAAGGCAAGACAAGAAACAATGGATGGAAACTAATTGAGGAGAGAAACAACCTGGAATTAAGGAGAAACTTCCTAACAGTGAAATCAATCAGCGGAACAGCTTGCCTTCAGAAATTGTGGGTGCTCCATCACTGGAGGCTTTTAAGAAGAGGCTGGACAACTATTTGTCTGAAATGGTCTAGAGTCTCTTGCTTGAGCAGGGGGTTGGACTAGAAGACATCCAATGTTCTATTCTATTCTGTGCTATGCTGTGCTCTATTCATCTAGGAGAAACATGCACACCACTATTTGCTGGTTGGAGTATTATGGGAATTGAACTTCATACATCTTAAAATGGTATGGTTGGGAAACAAGGAATAACACAACCCCAAACAAAAAAGGTAGGTCTGCTTAGATCCTACAAATCTGTTAAATCTACTGGGTGAACAGTTATTCCTAAGTAAGAGCTGATCTTCAAAGGCTTCCATACTTGGCAGTTATCAGCTCAGGCCGGCATCTGAACCTCCTGCCCACGCCCTTGTTTTCAACAACATCTTTTATTTCTGTCTTCATACGTAAGAGGATGTTCATCACAGATAATTGGGATATGTTAAAATAATAATAGTCAACCCTGAAGAAAACCTGGCTAAGGCCATCTATGAGGCTTCAGGGTTGCCACAAGGAAGAAGAAGAAGCAACAGGGAGGGGGAAATAGCTAGCCGGGGGTTTGTAGTCAAAACAAAATGTTTTCCTGTGGGAACCAAGGACATTCCAACAGGTGGCTGGGGAGAGGAGTGAAGTAACCAAGCAACCAGCCAATACTTCAATTGGACAATGTGATTGATGACCTGGGGGGAAGAGGGAACGTTTACTTTTTAATTAGGTGAAAACCGTGGGAATCTTCAGAGTCGTTTTTTACCAGTTGTGCCAATATGAAGTATCCAATAAATCGTACCTTGAGGAATCTACCTGCTTTAGAGTTCTGCTTTCTATGGGTGCATTACTTGGAATGCTGAAAATAACTTTCTTATGGGTGAATACCACATTATGCAAGCATTTGATTTCATTTGGGACTAAAGCAGTAATGTCTTATGGGTATGTTTTGTTTTTTTTTAAAGCAAAAACGGCAGACCCAACACTCTGATTGTAGCTCTGCCCATTTTTTATGGGTAACTGTCCAGTTGGGCCTGCTCTCTCAGCCTCCTTTTGCACACCTGCAGAAATCCCTGGATGAAAGAGGTGGGCAGTTAGAGAAATGTGTCTTATTGGGTAGATGTAGGCATTAAGAATGTATTCAAGTCTGAAATGCAACAGCGTTGGGAGCTTGTCAACTTGGAAACTCAACAGCAACTTCTACAGATATTTAACTACAGATAGTGCTGAACTTACGACAACAATTGAGCCCCAAATTTCCATTGCTAAGCCAGATAATTATGCCCCAATTTACATTTTCCTTGCCACAGTTGTTAAGTGAATCGCTGCAGTTGTTAAATTTGTAACATGGGTGTTAAGTGAATGTAGCTTCCCCATTGAACTTTGTTGGTCGGGAGGTCACAAAAAGGGGATCACATGATCTCGGGACACTGCAATTGGCGTAACTACATGCCAGTTGCCAAGCATCCTAATTTAGATCATGTGACCATGGGGATGCTTCATTGGTTGTAAGCAGGAAAAATGGGAGCAAGTCACTTTCAGTGCCGTTTTAACTTTGAATAGCAACAGCAGATTAACAGAGTTGGAAGGGACCTTGGAGGGAGTCCAACCGCCCACTCAAACAGGAGACCTTACACCATTTCTGACAGATGGCAGTCCAGTCTCTTCTTGAAAGCTTCCAGAGATTAAGCTCCCACAACTTCTGAAGGCAATAGCACTTAGACTTATATACTGCTTCACAGTGCTTTACAGCCCTTTTTAAGCGGTTTACAGTCAGCCTATTGCCATCAATCTGGGTCCTCATTTTACAGACCTCGGAAGGATGGAAGGATGAGTTAACCTTGAGCCGGTGAGACTCGAACTGCTGAACTGCAGGCAGCCAGCAGTCAGCAGAAGGAACCTGTAGTGCTGCATTCTGACCACTGCACCACCATAGCTCACTGATGGTCATTAACCATAGCTTCCCCATTGTAAACCGAGGATTGCCTGTACTACCCTATTAAGTGAGGAAACACTTACACCAATAGTCGTTCAATACACGGCAACAGAAATTCCCAGGAATATGCTGTCAGGCGATGGAGTCGCGATGGCCATGTTGGAGAAAGACGCAAGATAATCCTTGAGGAAGCCACGCATGCAGCAGCCACGAACGAAGGGGCATAATTTAAAAAGGCATGATCTGGAGGGACAGAGGATTTCAGTTAAGTCACACACAGGCACACACACACCCTTCTTCCTCTCGCAGCTAAGTAACCATGGGGAGTTTGAACAAAGCCATAAAAAATGCACCTTGCAGGGATACTTCCAGAAAGTAGTCGGCATATTTGGCCATGTAGAGTTTGGTCTTCTCCAAGCAAACCATCGGCCATCCGTCATGGAGGTCTGATTCGTGAACGGCGATCGAGAGATAGTAATCTATGAAGTGAGCAGCTGTGGGCAGGCAGAGGTTCCACTGGAAAGTTTCTAACAAGAGCAGCTCCATGTGCAGCAAATTCTGCTTGGTTAGGACCAGGCTCATGTTGGTCATACACCCCAAGCTGTTCAGCTGTTCAAGCTTAGGCACACTGTCTTCCTTGTCTTCAAATTTGCCTGAGGGACATGAAATGGATGAAATACTATTAAGAACCCAAGGAAGGATTTAAAAAAAATTATGTATGCCGTGAAAGGAGATTTCTCTCTCTGAAGAAGATTCACATACTATAGATAGTCCTCAACTTACAACCATTTGTTGAGGGACCGGTGAAAATTATAATGGCACTGAAAAAAATGGTTTATGAATGTTCCTTGTACTTATGACCACTGCAGCATCCTCACACTCACAGGATCAAAATTTGGGCACTTGGTAACTGGCATGTATTTACAATGGTTTGCTGCGTCTCAGGGCCATGTGACCTTCCCAGTTTCAAACAAGCGAAGTTAACGGGAAAAGCCAGAGCTGCTTAACAAAAAAGACTCATAAAATTGGACATGGCTCCCTTAACAACCCTTTGCTTAGCAAGGGAAATTCTTGTCCCCGTTGTAGTAGGACGTTGATGACTAACTCTAATTCGTTGTTAAACCCGACATTGCTTTTAGTTAAAAAGTACACCATGATTGCACAGATGGTTTAGTAGCACAGCTGGGCTCATTTCGCTCTAATGCACTCTTATCATCTCTAATGACAGATCTAGGATGCCAGATTGGCAGCAGCATTTCAAATGATTTTCTCATTCAAGGCTTGGCAGCAGGATTCTTTAAATGATCGGATCCGGTTTGTCAGAGCTCCTCATTACGGGGGAAGCAATTCCTTTTTTAAAATGTCTGTGGAAATTCTGTGTCATCCAGGTCGTGGTTTGTCCCAAAGGTGCTTTTTTTTTTTTCCCAAGAGGCAACTGGGCTTTGTTTTTTTCTTTGAAGACATTTCACTTCTCATCCAAGAAGCTTCTTCAGCTCGGAGCTTCAGACATCTCTTTTTTTACTAGGCTAAACGATATATTGAAAAAAATGGGTTTGATCTCCACATTTTCAAGCCTAAAACAAAACAGTTTTCCGAGTTATTCTTATTTGGGACAGGCGTGAATTTTTTAAAACTTCAACTGTTTACAAGGGCCACTGGACTTATTGTGAAATCAATTAGCCCAATGTTTGACCCAGGCAGTTTGGCCTACAGTTGGTGATTCAGAAACAGGTGCAGAATGGAAGAACCGCACTGTCATGGTGTTAATTGACTGGATCCACCTAACAAGCCAAGACATGGCTTAATTAATCTTGGTTTGTTGACTGCCCACAACTGGCTGAGTTCATACGTAAAGCTAAGCTGCAGGGCATGCGCTTTACAGCACAATAAACTACGTTAAGTCAAAACAAAGCAAAGTACACACCTGTTAAAATGGCTGCAATTTCCATCACTTTCCAGGTAAATCCACTTTTCTCTGATATCTAGGACTGCATTCCAACAGTGGATAATGGCTGGGTTCATTTCTTTTGAATGGGTGGTGGGAGGTCACGAGTTTTAAGAGCTAAAATGGGCACCTGAACTTTATCACTCCTTAAACCTCTGGGGCTCAAAAATACGAAAGGTGCCCTTTATTTTTGATGGCAATAATTTTGAGGGGTACAAAAGAGATGCTGGAGTGGGGGCCTCCTGCAACCAATGAGCTGCATGATTATTTTTCTTTTTACATTCTCTCCGATCCTTCAATATCCTGCACGTTTTTGAGAAACAAAACACTTTAAACTGATCATATCAGGGATATAATAGCCGTTACAAAATATCATAAGGTTGTTGTAATGCAGGGGTGTCAAACTCAAGGCCAGGGGGCTGGATCCAGCCCGTGGGTTACTTAGATCTGACCCGCGGGACCACCCTGGAAACAGTGAAGGACCGGCCCGTGGTGCTTCTGCCAGTGAAAACAGGCTCCCGAGCTCTGTTTTCGGCTGCCATGGCCTCCTGCAAACCTCTGCCAGTAAAAATGGAGCTCGGGAGGGCCGAAGTTCCGTTTTCATTGGCAGAGGATTGCAAGAGGCTGTGGCATCTGAAAATGGAGCTCAGGAGCCTGTTTTCGCTGGCAGAGTGCTCGGCCCCCCCAAGCGACCCGGACAGGAGTGATGTCGAGCTGGCCACACCCACCCGAGGTCAAACACAACCCTCATGTGGCCCTCAATGAAATCGAGTTTGACACCCCTGTTGTAATGGATCAGAAGAAGAGAAGATACCATTCATGTGTGTGAGACTAGAAGTTCCCAATTCGGGCAGCGTCACATATCGTTTTCAAAAAGCACAAATTAAAGGCTGTTGTGATATATGCAAATATTGCCCCTAAAATTACAGAATCCATTTCTCTTTTTTTCAGAAACCACTGCAGCTTGGCAAAAAAAAACAACACTCGGGTTTCTGCGATCCGTGATGGGTCTTAGGACGACCGGTTTAGTATTGAATTCCCAACCACTTTTGCAATTCAACTATTTGGATTCTAGTCTGGGTAAAGCAATTTCTACCTGTTGAGCTTCTTGCTTTGAACTTACTCGCTAAAAGCAAGCAGGAAAGAGCAACCACGTGCAGCTGTTGAATGGAGATGTCATAACGGTCCATAAAGAGGTCCAACAGGTAAACGGCAAGATGTCGGGCAGCAGGACAGAGACGAAACCGGTTGCTCACAATGGCAATCAAGTCTGCAAAATACCTTCTCAGATTTAACTGGGGAGACTGGCCTTTGTAAGAGGGTAGCTTCAGCTCCTAAGGAGAGAGTAACAGAGTTTAAAACAGCCGCTGCTGTAGAGAAATTGGCACCAAGAATAATTAGATAATTAGAACCCAAATTACATTTGCTTCGTTCATTCAATTTGCAAAGTTGCCCGTCTTATATAAGTGACACTGGGCGTCTCACGTCCATTAATAACTTCAAAAGTAACAGCGCAATACAAAAACAGAGAAACAAAACATATACAACCATGTCGAAAACCATACAATATATTCCGCAACCACACTATAAAAATATTCACAGAATTCAGCATAACCAACGAACAGGTTCTACACCACAACAGATCCCCGAGCAGATTTAAGATCATTTTGGAATTCAGGTTCTTAAGAATCATTGTTTAATATCCCTTATATTTTAAAAAAGGGCATGAAGAATTTTAGAGCTCTCATTCCCAGAATTTACTCTACAGTCGCTCCTTTAATCTTACGAACAACAGGTGCAGCCCAGACATTAAATCCACAAAACAGTTGGAAAAAAACTTGCAGGAAGAGAAGAAATTTGGCATTCATCTTTGGGCATAGTTATGATTGTTGCTCACGGTTGAATTTCCCTTAACTATTGTTATTATCACACAGGCAATAACCATGTGGGATAAGCAACTGAAATGGTTGTGGTTGGCATCAGCATTTCCATCTTGGGGCAGAGAAGGGAGATGGAGACACTAAGTACAGAGTAATCATATCTACATATCACAGTTCCCCAATGAGCTACAGCAAAATGGTGAAATGTACAATGGCATTGAATCATTCTATATCAGGGGTGTCAAACTTGCAGCCCATGGGCCGGATGCGTCACGTGCTGGCCACACCCACCTTGTTTTAGCGAAAGGGAGAAAAGTCGCGATATGTCACGTGACGATGTGATGACGCGAGTTTGACACCCCTTTTCTATCTGATTTGAACCAAGACACTCTGACCCAAGAGGAAAATTCCTTGAATAAAACACACTGTTAAATAGAAGACAATTCACTAAATTTGAAATATTGTCTGAGCAATAAATGGCCAATAGTTGTATCTTGACAGTTTTGCTTTTTGGTATTTTATATTTTTCTGAATTTTAATGAAGTTTTGAAAGTTCCAGTGCCTGAGGAAAAAAAATTACAAAAAAATTATTATCCTGTGAATGAGGACTAAAACATTCATTGAGCCCCAGGAAGCAAGATAATGTTCAAAGAGAGCCAAACAAACAACGCTGATTAACTGGGATACAAGGAGGAAGGGAGTTAAAGGACAATCAGTTTTGCAAGATGTCATTATTATAGTGTATCTCAATAAACTATAGTTTGTCTTGCTGTGGAGTTGATATTCTGGTTTGGTCTACCTAGTGGGCCAGACAATCATCAGTTGTCTTTGATGTCTCTCGTTTGCTGTATAAATTTGCTTTTGCTTGCATAAAGCACATTCATCTCTTTTTCTATCAATGCTAAACCTGTGAGTTTGGATAATACAACCTTATGGCTAATAATCTATTTTAATTTATGACAGAATTAAATATTGACGGTGAATATACCGAGAAACACATTTTCCAACTTAAAAAAAAATAAATTCTCGAAATAAAAAAACACGAGCAAATTCTTTAAAATGTCTCCCTGTGCCTGGCTATTAGTCTGACTGGGGAAGACAAGCATAACATCAATACCAGCCCTTCGCCTCGCAAAAGCCAATCAAATCTAACAGGAAATGAAAGAAGTCTGCTATGACAACTTTTAAGATGTGTGGACTTTAAAATGTGTGGCATGGCTGGCTGGGGAATTCTGGGAGTTGAAGTCCGCACATCTTAAAGTTGTCAAGGATAGGAGACATTGCTACAGAAGAAAAAGACATAAGTTAGATTAATCTTCTGATACCTAATTTTCCATCCCATAGTTCTAAATTCACCCACTGCACCAAGTCATACTATTACAATGATCAGATTCACAAAGAATGCTAGCAAGAAATCTATCTAAAAATCACAGGAGCTGAGCTCACCCATCTCACTAACTCAAAATCAAAGAAATCATACTGCAGCTTAATATAACACATCAATATTAGTAAAATTGGTCATAGTGAACATTTCCTGTTTTCTCCATCACCATCACAAACGACCTTAAAGTTCAGTTTTATTCTTTACTGTAGTACTTGGGTATAAGCCAACTTACATCTTCAGTTAATGATTCCAGAACATAAGCAATTTATTAGATATAGAAAGTTCTAGTCTATTGTACGTTGTTAGACAGTCTACTAAAGGCCTTTCTGCTATGATATTTATTCACACTATTTCCCTGCAATGAAAAAAGTCACATACTTAAGTTCTACTTTACAGTTGGCAAAACTGGATGGAGCAGTTTAACATGAATCACAGCAGCAGTAATTGAAACAGTGAACTTTCTGTAAGGGTTGCTTGATTTGAAAGCAATTCATACTTCAGAGGCATCTACATCTGTTAGTCGGGAAGTATACTGGAAGTAGAAATAACCAATGCCATCAGGCATAACATTATCAGTGGATCATTAATCTAGAAAAGACCCAAGATGGACACTGGGTATTCGCAATAAGCCAAAGGAAGATTCCGGGTGCTTTCGTATATTTAGTTGCTGATGTCATTAATAATAGGATATTGAGCTATTTTGTGTCATTTATTTTTGTTGTTTTTCTACTATAAAGAAAGACAGAAAACAATGCTGAGAATTGCAAAACAAGGCAGAATTGCAAAAGGAGAATAGCACTATGCTATGCAAACATTTCATTACCAAACTAGGTAACATCATCAATATACCAAGAACCCACAGTTCAATCCTGAGGTACAAATATTCTCTTCTAATATTTTCTGGACTCCTGGTACAATTCCATGAAAGAAGCTTAATGAAAACCCCTTGTAACTCCACTTCATTGGGAATCACCTGATATGCATTTGTGACCATCAAGCTGAAATCATTCATAGTTCAGGCAATGTTCATGTGAAAAACAAGCCCGGCTTTTGGATTTGTTAGGCATACTTGCACCAAAACTCATCCACTGTAGTTTGCAAACCATATGGCTAATATTTTATATGAACCTCAGCAACAGCCATAGTTTATTCAATCAACTGAAATAAATAACCGCTCTGATATAACTAACTGATTCAAAACGGTCAACCAGTGTCATGGATCCGAAGGAAAAAAATAAGAGATAAGAAAATGAACAAAAGACAACTATAAAGAAATTAGAACATTCTACCTCATCAAATAATCCTACCAATTTAACAAATAATATACAATGGTGGAACTAAATTTCTCAGGTCAGAGTTTTTACATTGTCTATTTCTATATCATGATTTGGTCAGGGAATTAACTTGATTTTTCTGGATTCAATAACCTACAGAACCTTAAAGTCACTACGCAGACTGGGTTTGCACAGCAGGTCTAAAAGCAAAATGTTGGGGATTTTTATTAACTGCCTTCATACAGTAAATTAAATCGTGATTTGATACGTCATGGCTTCTGGGATAAACTAATGTCTCTGCATATTAAGCCACAAATCATGATTTACAAACCACACAATCTCTAAACTAACATATTAAACATCACCAAATAAAAACCACGTTATAACTTAGCACTAACTCATAAATCTTGAAATATGATCTTAAATAAAAAGATTATAAAGAGGTTAAAAGTTACAGGTTTAAGCTTACTTGACAATTTTCTTCCACCGAGTTTGGGAAGATTTCATTCTGGATTAAACAAGCTTGTAATCAAGGTAAAAACTGAACATGTTCCCTTCCTCTATGGGAACTAAAATCACAGGGATGAAAAGTCTTTTTATACTAGAGAGATAATTACTGCAGCATATTAATGATCAGAGTCAACCACATTTCAAAGAATTATCAAAGTCTCAAGCAGTTACATGAATAACAGAACTGAATCAGTACATTATACCCAGTGGTTCTACCATGCTTGCTCTAAAAAGATTTATGCTAAAAGAAAGAACCTAACTAAGGCAACTTTTATCATTACAGTATAATGACAAGAAGCTGTACATGGTTAATATCCACCAGGAACCTTTTAAAAAAATCCCAAAGTCTCTTCAGAAACTGATAATCAAACATTTATAATAAAGGTTCCTCAACCCCGGTCCGTAGCATGTCAGAAACTGAGCCATGCAAACAAACAAATCCCCATCCATGGGACGCAGGCAGCCCACGAAACCACATCCCCTCCGGTCTGAGGAAAAACCTCTCTTCACAGAACTGGTCCCTGGTGCCCAAAAGTTTGGGGGCGACTGATTTATAAGACAAGAAAAAAATGACTGCCTGGTAAACACATTACTGTAAATTACTTGATCATGGTTCATTGAATAAACCCTAATTAATTGGATCAATGCAATGCACAAAGACACAAACTATGGTAACCTAATGCAGTGTTTGCTCCTGAGCCTAGTATTTCCTAAAGGAAAAAAAAGTATGTAAAACTTCCATAGATTTTTTCAGGGCTGGGTAAACCTGAGCATTGTTATAAACATCTGCAGAGCAATAAATGTTATTTCAGCTGATCTTTTGAATCAAACTCTGTGTGTTCACTGCAGCCTGCCTGCAGGGAGAGACCTAAATAAGAACAGCAATTTCCAACTAAGATGCAAAGGAGCAATCAGCTGCTGAGGTCCCTTCAACTGTTCAACAGTTGTTCCTGTAACCCAGCATCTATGACATTGTCATCATTTTTTTAGGTTGCTAAGCTGTGGCCTCAGGAAACTATGTTCAGCAACCCAATCTGGGGCTGTCAGTCAAACTAGAAAACTTCAGGGATACTGACCGGAATTTTTTCCAGCCTGACCAAATGTTTCAAATAAAGAAGAAATGTGTTTAGGTTAGGTTGTGGCTTTATAGTACTGGTATTATTGTAAGTATCTTGAACTTGCATTGGCAGTATTATGACAGCTTCTGATAAATGTTGATTTATTGTAATGCATTCTGCATTATGCTGTAAGCCACTTAAGAGTCAGGTGACTGAAGGGGCAGAGAAGCATTTGCACTAGACAAATGGGAGACACAGCAGGATTTGGAAATAAGCTACCTTCTCTCACAAACACCCAGATGGGTTACTCGGTGATTAAGGTTACTTGTTGACTGCCATTAGATTAGGAAAAGAAATCAGATGAGGGCAAAAGGGCCCGAATGAACTTTTAAAATCTGACATATCCCTTTCTTCTGCAGGTTTTGGAAAATCAGTTTCAATAATTTGTTAAATTTACATGCCATCCAATTCCCAGCCACAAACATCCTGCAACTTGGGACGACCATTTCATTTTATTATGCCGCCCTGAACAAACCCCAGAAGGGGGTTCTTTAACTTTGTTTCTCACCAAAAATTAAAACTTTAGTAGGCCCAAAGCAGAACCTGCTAACCGTTCTTCTCATAAAAGAACAACGCTCTGACACCAATCTCCGTATCTGCACTTTAGGGCAGGGAGCAGGACTGGATTAGAGGAGAGAAAGGAAATTGGCACCAACAAAACTACACATCTCCGCGGTTGAAATCAGTGGGTTTGGCTGCTGACTGAGAAGATCTATTAACTTCAGGGCATTGTCTAGCCAGATCCTACACAAACACTACAGGATCACAGCCAGTTTTCTTCTCCTGACTGAAACCCACAAGCAGTAGCAATGCCCCGAAGTCCTGTGAAGTTTCAGTAACATCACTTTCAGGGCCTGGAAGCAGCTCCAGAAGCAAATCCTAGGGAAGCATAATGACTGGAATCTACAGCTTCTGCCTCAGTTTCCCCACTTGTGAGTGCAAAGACTAATTATAATGACTCAGAAGGGTGGGGTGAAGGGACTAGAAAGGGGGGGCTTTCTTTCCACAAGACCCCCAGACCCAAACTTTCTTGGCTTCGGAGTGGGAGGGCAGAGAGGGCATCCGTAAAAGCAAAAATTGAACCCGGAGCCAGCCCCCCCCCCCCATCTGTCTCTTCCGTCCAGCCGCGGACTACTCCAAAGATCGGTCTCTCTCTCTCTCTCTCTGTGTATGTGTGGAGGGGGCGTTGAAGCGAGGGGGCGATTCGGCCGACTTACCTTGTAGCGAAGAGCTTGGTGGATGTCGGCAGCCAGCTGTCCATTCCACCACTGTCCCTCCAGCTCCATGGGACGGGATGAGGAGGCCGGGGATCAGCGCCGGGAGCCTGCGGGGCAAAAAAAAAAGGGGGGGGGGGAAAGCCGCGACCGGTTCTGAACTCATCGACGGGTCGCAACTCTGGGGCAAAGCAGCAGCGACGGGCAAAGCCGCTCAGTTACGCCGCCGGCAGGAACTCCTCCCGCCCCGGCCGGAGTCTCAGACCTTCCCCTCGAGGGAGGGGGAGGCCGGCCGGGATTGCGCCCCAGCTGATTCCTCTCCTTCCTTCTTTCCTTCCTTCCTCAAAGCTGCATCGGGAAGCAGACCGGCCGGGGGACGCGGCCCCAATCACCCGAAGATCTCCCCGGAGACAGCAGAAGCCCGGTTGACTCTGGATCTTCCCAAGCCCGGGGAGCTGGGCCAGTGGAGAGGAAGGGGCGGCTCTCGTCCAGGGCTCCCCGATCGAGCGCAGCCGCGACAGCCGAGCCCTGCCGCCCTCCGCCTGTCCCACAACAACTTCCAACTTCTCCCGGTGGAGAAGGGAACCCGGGCCAGAAGCGGCGACGCCGCCACAACAACAAAGAGCTAGGCACGCTTCCCCCACCCCACCCCCCCACCCCGGCCTCGGCTGCCCCGGACGGGCGCGTCTCCCTCTTCCCCCCAACGCCGTTCCGACCGTCGTCGAGCTTACCGGAGAGTTCGCAGCTCCGCTTCTGCTCTTTACAGCGGCCGGCAAGGGAAAACCGCCTCCAGCATCTCCCCGGACATGTCGCTTAAAGGCAGCAGAGCCGCGGCATCCTCCTCAGCCCGGGAGGGGAGCTTTCGCCTTACCAGCCCCGTCCGCCGAAGCGGCCCCTTCGGCCCATTGTTAAAAGAGCTCGGCGAGCGAAATCTGTATATACAAAAGACGGCGAGCCAGGCACATGCGGCCGCGCCTCCACCAATCCCCTTCCGCCTTACAACTCCGCTCCAGCCGCCCTTCTCCAATCAGCGCGCGGCATCCGCACGGCCCACCCCCCCGCCGCTTCGTCTTACACCCCTTTCTTGCTACACGCGAGGAAGTTTTGGACCCATTGAATTGCCGTAGCCGCTCCGACTTATGAAAAGACACACAGAAGGTGGTGGCGTCACGTGGTCAGGTTTTGTGCAAGGGGGCTTGTGGGGGTGGCGTGTTGGGAAAGGCGGCTGCCTTTAAAAAAAAAAAAAGACACGGTATAGCTTTGATGGCCTCTGAGTTGGCAGGCTAGACGAGCGAATGAGTTTTGAGCAAGTTATCTTTCACCTTAAAAGTTTTAGGAAAGTTTCTAAAGTAACTTTCTCTTGCATCCTGCTTGTGTAAGAGGCAGGGAACGGGAATCCGAGACACGGGGATCGCGTGGATCGTTAAAATATTCAGAGACATCGCTCGTCTGGTTCCTTCAACGCCAGGAACACCGTGATAATAGTCCCGTCCCCCCCCTAGGCTTCATTGTGGAGCATGTAATGTTTCACTGGGCTACTCCATGGTTTGACCGAGTTGTTCTCTAGACTAGACATAAACTGCAAGACGTATTTATTTTGCGGTATTTAATTACAGAAGGAAAACAGGGTGCATTGCCTAATACAAACTTTTTAAAGACGGCACGATGCAATAAGGATAATTGGGTTTCAATTTGATGCATATCTATTGAGAGTGAATCCAGTTGAATGGAATGGAACTTTCTCCTGTAGATAAGCATCTATCTGTCTCTGCTATAGCATAATTCTGTGCCTATAGCATAATTTTCGGAAGATTACAAAATCTGTCTTAATGGGCTTTACTCTAAAGGTAACTGTCCATGCTACTAGGATAAGCCTTATTTACTACAGTGGGATTTCTCAGTTAAATGTCACTTGGGCACATCTCTTAATACAGTCTTTGGCAATTCAGGCAAGCAATGAATAAAATGGGAATTAGGTTGGAAATAATTGGTTTGCACATTTTTTTCAGATGATGCAAACAGATGGATCTTTCATGCTTTGCTCATAGAGATGGATGAGGATTTTTTTTTAGCATAGATTAGTAGGTACAGGGTCATTCTTCCCATCCTGATCTGTTCTAATACACAGATGTGGTTGTCTGATCCGTTCATTCAGTTTTGTAAAGTTGAATTTTTGGATATACATATTTTCATATGCAATATAAATTCTAATAAGATCTGTGTATGCAGGATCAGCCTTTTCTGATATTTTTCTGTGCTATGAAAGATAGGAGTGAGTCCAAGAGTCTTCAGGAATGTGTCACATCATTGGAAAGTTCTAGGGCTACTTTATCTGGCTGCAAAAAGTCTACATAACCAACAAATGGCAACAGGCAGATATAATAAATCCTATCGCTTTGCTGCCAGCTAGTTCTTGTATAACTAGCTCATATGTGGTAGCTCTGTCTTTCAGATTGCAAAAAACAAAGGTTCTAAAAAATAAGATGTTATTTTAAGCAAGTCGTTTTAAGGTTTTATATTTCCTTTAAACAGCCAACAGCTGTGATTGGGAGGGACTTATTTTCAGTGGAATGGTGGTGCCTAGGAAAGGAATATACTACAGCACTATCAAAATGATTCATCCTGCTTTTAGCCCTGAAATTAATGTTCCTGTCAGCAATTATTCTGACAGAGTATGATCCAATTTCTCTTGAGTTTTTAGCAGGTCAGTCTTCATTTTACAAATCAAACTAGCCATGTAACTGCATTGATTTGGCCTTAGTCTTTTAACAGGGCCAAACTGCTTGAGAATAATTTTCTTTAATGCTATAAGGTTGAAACTTAAGGCAGCTGAGGCCACTTAACCTATTTTTAAAAATGTTGTCAAACCCTGCTTATTTTACGATCCTCCAAATTAATAGGATGTACTTTAAGAAGAAGAGACAGCTAATAAAGTTCTTAAAGCTAAATTGGACCATGGATGAGAGATCTGAGTAGCTGCAATACTATTTGTGCTACAGCTTTTAAGAATCTCAGTATATTCTCACATTACAGAAAAAGGGATATCTTGTCAGCATGCCATCTCAAAGTTTGTGTATTCACAGAGGATATAAAAACATCTATGGGTGTGAGTGGGTGGAACATATTTTCTTTTAAAGTGATGTCTGTGGAAGCATTGCTTACAGCAGTTGCTTACATGCTGGCTGGGGAATTTTTGGAGTTGAAACCCACATGTCTTAGGGTTGCCAGGTTGCCAAGGTTGAGAAATTCTGACTTACAGAAACGGGAGGTTTTCTTAAGGCCGTTCTAGCAAATGGTCTAAGAAAGTCACAGATGGGAAGGATCTATCTTGCCAGCAAAAATTCACTCAAGGCTCAATTAAAAGCAGGTGACAACTGAGAATTAGAGGAAATTAAGAGGGTGTTGTAGCTTTTTTGCATTTACTTTTCAGACATTGTTGAAGTATACTTTTTTGGGAATACAATTATAGTTTTGTATTTGCATGAATCTAATGCTAATTCCATGTTGTGTTCAGTTTGAGTTGGGATGCCTATATATTCTGCTCATGCTGGTTGGACATCTTATTCTCACTATATGCACCAAGGGAGGAAAGGTAAAATTTGTTCAGCTTTGGATTCTGTGGAAAGGAACCTTTCTATCCTCACTAAAGCTACTTATTCTTACTTTCCTGGAGTAGGCTTTAATAAAAATTGTATTGGGGGAGATTAATTTAAAACGGGAATGCCCTGAACCATGTGGGATTCTAGAGTGGGCGATCTAACATTGTTTTTATCTCTTCACTTTCCAGGTTTGAGACTGAAAAAGAAAATGTCTTGGGGGATTCTTCTCTCTGCTGTGAATCACATTATACAATATTTTATTCTCTGCAGTGACTGCTAACCTTTTGTAGGCCCAATTCAGAGTGTGAAGTTTAATTTTCAAAATCCTAAATAACTAGGATTCAGACTTCCTGAAGAAACATCTGTTCCAGGGGTGTCAAACTCATGGCCTGTGGGCCGGATGCATCACATGCTGGCCATTTCCACCCGTTTTAGTGAAGGGGAAAAAAGTCACAATACATCATGTGATGACAACGTCACAACTCAAGTTTGACACCCCTGATCTATTCCCTTATTTATGTACATCGCAGATGTCAAACTCGCCACGTCATGTTGCTGTCACATGACGTTTTGTGATGTTTTTCCTGTTCGCGGAGCTGGGGTGGGTATGGCCTGCGCGTGATGCGTCCAGCCACAGGCCGCCAGTTTGACACCCATAATCTACATGAATCCTAAGATTTTCCTCTTGGAGTTTTTTCCCGTTCAAATGAAAGGATGAACAGCCAAATAGAGGGAGTCTTTTCAGTGATGTCAACTCATAACTGATTTTTTTTCCCCATTAGCATCCACATTATAGACCTGAAAAGTAGAAATAGGCATTTAAAATATATTTCAGTGCTAAAATATATTTCTAAACATTTCCTGATTTTGTGAAATTTATGTATTGCAATTATTGTTGATGGATTTATATAAAACTGCAGAAAAGACAAGAAATATCCAAAATATGTTATTTTTCATATCTTCAGTTTAATTTTCACCTAGGCAGAAGAATTGCAATTACTCTGCAATCCAGAAATATAGTAGCTTTATTTTGATCCAAGTATATGAATACAGGATAGTAATAGTGTTTTGGTCTTTTGCCATAAGTATGTTCCCCGTGCCAAAGAAATTTCTTTATTGGCTAGGTTATATCACAGTATATCTGTTGGTATTCTTCTTGAGTACAAAAAATGCTAATGGCATGATCCTAAGTTTTGTTCTTGAGAATTTTGTCTTTTCTTACATAGGTTTGCCACATAAGATAGTATAAATTCAAAGTTTTGATCGTGAAAGGACCATTTCAACAGATTCTGTAGGGCTTGCAAAAGGAAAAAAACCTGAACATTTGATTGTAACTTAATATTGCAAAAACATGATGCTTGTGTTAACATCTATATTGCTATTTTGAATGCAAGAAATCCTACTTATTAATGAATGAACAACCTCAGATAACAATTTAGTTTTCAATAAAGTATTGTTTATTATAGAGATGATTTCTTTCCTAGCCTATCATCTTGAGGTTGTGATCATATTCCCCTGGATATATGTACAAGTCATCACATCCCAGATGATGGGTGTGTCTACTCGTCCCACTTAAACACAATAGGAGCAAGATGTAACTTACTGATCCAGTTTTCTCAATTTTCATGACACACTGAGCCCTAATCTAACCATGTAGTTTAGAGCTCATCACATATTAGACTATAAGATAATTGGCTACTGTGTCGTTTCATGTGTCATATGAACCCAGCCAGTGATGAATTGCTATGCAATGTGGAATGATTCAAACCTGACCTGGAGTTTGGTGTAAGGCAGATTTTGGATGAAATGAACTCTTAACAGTTCTTTGAGTATGCATGCTATCAAGGTCCTTTTGAGCTCCCCTTTTCAGTGCAACTCAGTCTGGTTCTGCAGGTTTCTTTAAATGATCTGGGTACCCTTTGTGCCGTGTCTCTGTCTAGTAGTTGAACAGTTTTTTACCTACATTGGAAGAGAACGGTGGAGATTAAATCTAACGATGCAGAAGGTCACTAGAAAACAAGGCAGTAGCAATTACCTTTTCTACTCAACTTGTTTTTCAGAAATAGACTTCTCTGCACGAAGCTTCCAATGTGTAAATTCATATAGCCAATTAATAGAGGTATCTGTAATGTCTTTTTTCCCCCATGATTTCATGGATCTCTTGACTCCAGATCTTCCACAAGAAGCTAGAAGAGCAGCTGCTTGGTGAAGAAGCTGGAGATCTTGGTGAAAACTGCTGCTAGCTACAGGCCTATCAAAAGCATCATCTGAAGTAATCTTCTCATTGTTGCCGTGAAAATATGAGCACTGTTACCACACTTAAACACTGGCAGAGGCCCATGAACCTTAAGAAGAGTACCCAGGGGCATTGGAATAGCATCACAACATTTTTAAGGAGCTGGCACCCATCCGAAAACAAAGACAAACTTGCCATAGAATCAAATTATTCTTAAGTTCTAAGAACGTCTCTCTTGTAGCTCTTTATTTTTCCTACTCCCACCTCAACTTTTTCAGATGGAGACTTGTTATTCGAAACATGGGACTCTTTTTCCAGTAGTGTGTTGTTTCAAAAGAAATAGGTAGTTTTATTCCCCCCAAACCCAATACATGCTGAAAATTATTATGCAATATTTGTAGGAAATGACCAGGCTGAGCTTGGAGGGAGGGATCAAATGAGTCATAAGTCACAAGTCTGTGCACCTCTTATTCCCGCTCATTCCCCTTGACAGTAGCTCAGGTTTTTGTAGAGAGCTTAACTTGCAATAAATCTTTACAATCATTTAAACTTCTGAATCTCCTGCTTTGACATATTTTTGACATATTTTTGTCATTAATTATTATTTAAAGCAATTAAGAAAAACGAGCAGATATTAGTGATGAATACTCCAAATGCACACAGCATACTGCTGCATTATCCCCAAACCTGTTTTTTAAATTTTGGCAGACATTCAGCTTGTCATGTTAATCTCTTTCTGGACAACCTTTAGCTGCTGTGTGGCACATTAAAGAGCTTAAAAATGCATGCACTTCTGTGGGTGCAGAAAATTTGCAAAAGTAGGGTATTTTATTTTAGTGCTTGCAGCTTATTTCTCATTCTTTCAATAAGAATAGAAAAACTTCCTGAAATTGTACTATCAAATTTGGTAGCAAAATGGCTAATTTTCCATTTTTCGCTGATTTGTTCTTTGAGGTGTGAGTGGATGGTGGGTGAGAAGATGTAAGGGTGATTGAGAGCAGTGTTTCTATGAAGCAAAATGATCTCATACAAACCCCCTAAATTAACAAGCTTTCAAAATTATGGAATAAAGACATTTTTATATGTGTGCTCATTGCTTATAGGATAATAACTTGTTGAACGTTTCTTGATTTTGTCTATTTCTGATAACTGAAAGAATACCACTATTCTCTTATCCAAAGGAAATGAAAATAGATGCAGATAACTTTGTTAATTGGGGCCCCGCTGGCCCCTTGGGGAAGCGTTTGCCAAAAAGCCTCCATTCCAAACGCTGAAGTTTCGGAATGGAGGCTTTTTGGTGG
>JANHFL010006163.1:0-17608 GCA_032468155.1 Oxyrhabdium leporinum
ATCTTTTTATTTTCTCTCTCTCTCTCTCTCTCTCTCTCTATCTATCTATATATATATATTTCAATCATCATTGGTAAAGATAATGAGAATTATAAGACAATGAAAATGAGATAATCCATGCCTTCAGGATGTTTAAGCATCATGCTCATCGTTGCCCAAGGGTTGCTAAGGGTCATCTGCTACTATTGGTGTTGCAAGTCAAAGTGACTGAAATGTTATTTTGCTCCACTGCCTCAAGGAATACCTCAACTTGCAATAAATTTTTTATTTTATTTTATTTTTTATTTTTTTTATTTTAAGGAATACCTCAACTTAAAGTCTTATCTGTACGATTACGAAATAATTTTCAAATAATATGATTTTTCTCAGCCTCTTCTCTCATGTGATGCACAAGCCCCTCAAATATAGTCATCTCTTTATCCGTGGAATGACAGAATGTAGTTTCCAGCCAGACTGTGACCAGATGGCAACCAGGACTAAACTAAGATGTTTTGCTGGCCAAGCTAAAAACAATGACATCTTCTCACCACACTCGATTCTGGATATTCAAACTAACTTAATTGGCAATTGCATCTTATTTTAGCATTGCAGATGGAATAATTGTCCTCCATGATGCTGAGGAAGTTGGCTGGCAAGTCACTCTGCCTGGGATCATAAACAACTTTCCTAATTCCTCAACACTATTGAGAAACTATTCACTTCTCCTTCCCTTTGGCACAGCTGCTTGGATCACAAGAGCACAGTACATATCAGAAAGTATGGACAATGTATATCAGAAAGTGTGTCATGGATGATTGTCATATACCTGTTTGCACCATTAAGACCTTTCCCAATGTCTTTTTGATCCATTAAAAAAATGGGCAAGATGACTTTTTATAATTTTCAGCTATTTAATGTAACTTTTACTGACTAAACAACAGGCATTAATTTTCTTCCATTTTAACCCTATAAATGGAAACAAATGAAGCTATCAGAAAACTAAGAGAGATAGCAGATATAAGTTTCCCTGATTTGATCTCCAGACTTGTTGTGACTCTGTAACTTCTGTAATTTGAATCCTAGCCACTCTCTGGCACTCTAGTTCTAGACACAGCACGTCTGGAGGATGTCAGCTGGTAAAGGTTATATAAGAAAACCAGGCACTACCAAGATCTTAGCAGAAAAAGAGACACTGGTGACATTAACTAGCACCAACATGTTCTGAAGTAAATAACACATAAAAACCCCAAACATATATGATTGAAAGGAACTGATTCTCCATGCTATTTCATGCCCCAAACATACGAGTTTCTAAAAATGTTTCAAATAATTGCCAACAATCATGGTCATTTTAAAGGTAAATACTTTTCTCATACAGTCTGTTTGCCACTTCATGTGCGGGGTCCTTGGTGCTCTCTGAGCTTGGTTGTTTTCTTGCAGATGTTTCATCACCCACTGCACTGCGAGCACTGATGATGTTACCTGGTTTGGGTAATGAAACGTCTGCAAGAAAACAAGCAAGCTCAGAGAGCACCAAGGACCTCGCATATCAACCTTTAGCTACAAATATTCTCCTTTATTGGTAACGTTCTTGTGCATTTTGACCATCTCTGTTTTTATCATCATTTCAAAATCAGTCAGCAAAAGTAGTTAACTACAGTAGTGATTTGCCACCCTCCAATGTATTATTTTGGTTGCATAACATATAAGTCGTGTTATTCTCATTCAGCTGTACCTCTGCATAGCTTTCTATCATCTTTAAAGCTCTTTCCATATCCTTGCTTGCATTTACAGTGGTAATCCCCTTCAGTGTTAATGCAGCTCCCTTTGGGACCACAGATGGAAACATTTCTCTTGCACTCATCAATGTCTGCAAGAAGAAAGTAGGGCTAAATAAAACATGGCAGAATGCCACAACCGATTATGCCAGCATCTTCCAAACCGGGTATTCCCCAGAGGAGAATGGACTACAGCTCTCGGAATTCCCCATCCAGCATGGCCACTGAGAATTATAAACTGGAGAAGGCCCAGGTTGGGAAAGCTGCATTGTAGCAAAGAAGAAACTCTATATAACTGCAAAAGGCCAAGCCATTTTCCATGCAAACTCTGCAAAGCAACATGCTGCAACATATGTGCTTGGGACAAAAAATCTGAAGTCGTAAACTGCATGGACATTGTGGCTGGGGCACCATATTGTGAGCTGAGAAAACAGTCTCCTACTTTATCCATTTGATTTAGATCTTGCCGTTCTATCCGTGGGACAATCTAAAGTTTTTGTTTTTTTAAAAAAATTAAAAGCAGCTTCAACCCAAGGAGCCTAATTGAAGAAGACAGTCTTTAACTCTTGAAAACTACTCTTAAGCGAGTACATTCCCCAGCTTGGGAGTAGGGTGGGAGAAAGCCAGAACCCTCTTCTCCTTGATTAACCAATGGGCTCTGAAAGGTGGATTTCTCTTTAAGGGGGCTTAAAGTGTGTTCATGTATTCCAGACAATACAGATTTGTGTAGAATTCCATGATTACTAACCTCAAAGTCTGGTTTTCTGTCAAACGACAGTACTTCTGTCTTGTCTGAGCTTATTTTCAGCTCGTTCAGTTTGTCCTTACACTCAGGCACTGGTCAAGGGAACTGACCACTTTTCTTTTCTTTTTCTTTTTTTTTTGTAATTAGATGACAAAGAGGACTAGATCTGACGGCTGTCAAATACATTTATTTTTAATGTCACTATTTTAAGTAACTGAGAAACCTTCTGCTTAAAAGAGTGAAATAGAGATTGCCCAGAGAAACGAGCAAGTCCAATTTTCCAAGTAAACAGAAGCTTATTTCCAGTCGTGGCAGCAACAGATAAGAAGGAAATGAGGAATAGGCAAAACTGAAACCATTCCCTCATCATCAGGCGTGGTATATAAAATGAAAGTGAAAGGATGGAGATGATGCCCAATGAGCCTGTGACTGTATTTCCCTTTCCATACAATAACTACTACATTTTATGCCATTCACTGCAAACCCAAACAAAATAGATAACTGCAAATGCTAAGCATTGCAATGACATTCTGGTCATTGTGCCATGAATAATCAGTGAGATTCTTAGTAAACCTTCAGTCCCAATTATTTAATTAGATTCAAAGATGCCATGGATACTAAGGTAGCAGAAAAGTGAAAGAAGAACAAGTCCCTTTCTCTTTTTCATTTTGCAGGAATAAAGTTCTAGCAGAATGAAACAGAAAAAAAAAAGATCCTGAATTTAAAACAATGCCCCCACAAAAGATAAGAGAAGAAAAAAATATGCAAGCCTAATTTAGAGTATTCTCAACAAACTTAAAACTATTCCCTCCCCCAAATGGAAAGGCAAAGGAACAAGCAAATATTCATTTTAAGTTTGAAATATACAACATGTTTAGCTGCAGGTAAAAAAAATAACATATTCAGCTGCAGGGAGTCAATCATAAAAAATAATATTCTGATGTTTTCTCCAAATGTGCAGTTTAGTAGCATTAAAATAAAAAGGTAGCATAGATGATTGCCTACTAGCTCAATATTGGCACTGTGTTTACTCCAATCACATTTAATGTATTAAAGAGTTCCTTTCTTAATATATTCCTAGAATGGTCCATTTCCATGGATCACTTGGCTTTGTTTGGTCAATTCTGAGAAGTAACTCTTGTAGGTCAAGACATCCACACTTCTACATGCAGGAAGTCAGTGGGAAACACTAGGAACAGATAGCTGAGTTTGGAGAGTACCTCCAAAATAAGAGCACATACACCGTAGGCCCTAAGGGGTGATAAAATTCATAAAAATATTTTAGCTACTTTATAAATTGCCATCAAATTATAATTTTTAACAAAACTAAAAGAGTAAATGAGTAAGTACGCCTGTTTTTCCAAAAATAAGACCGGGTCTTATATTATTTTTTATTACAAAAGACCCACTAGGGCTTATTTTGGGGTGAAGCCTTATTTTTCCACAGGCAGCTGCGCAGCACATCCAGTGGGCAACTGCCGCTGCCATAAGGTGAGGCAAGGGATAGGGTGGGGCTGGCACACCGTGGCCCCCATGTGCTCGCCATCTCCTGTGTGAAAAAGTAAGACAAAGGGAAAGAGAAAGCAGGTGGGGTATGAGAAAAAATCTGTCTGGGAAAAAGAAACAGAAAGGCAGAAAGAGCCAGGCGAAAAGTCACACGCTTCTGCCTGCTGGGTTGCTTCATCCTTCCAGAGAGAAGCCAAAGTTTCAATCTGCTTCTGGGGTGGGGTGCAGAGAGAGGCATACAGGCAGCCTGCCTTGTGGAGTACCACTCGGCCTTGCCTGGCCTTCCCTGCCAGAAAGGAGACAGCTGCCTCCTTCAGGGCCCTTTCCATTCTTCCTGCAGTCGCAGCCCCCTCTCAGGCCCTGCAAGGCCATCCATCTCCATGTGAGCCCCATCTGAATGGGTGGCCAAGGATACTGTTGGGGCGGTGGTCCCTGCAGAGCCCTGATGCTGGCAATAGTGGCAGCCAGCAGGGCGCCTCCTGCCGCTGCTCCCGTTTTGCCACCAGTTGCCATGACCTTGGCCAGTACTCTTCCTGCCACTGCCACCTCACTGCATCAGTCTTGGAGGTGGGCATGGTCAGCATAGGTGGCGGCAAGCACGTGTGGGCTTAATTTAATGCTTTTAAATTAAAAAGAGAAAACCTGGTTACTAATACTAGTTCTCCTTCTTCTCTTCTTTCTTGGCCTTGCTTTTTTCCTTCTCCTTTTTCTTGTCATCTTTCCTGTCCTTACTCTCCTCCTCCTGCTCCTCCTTCTTGGCATCTCTGTTGGCAATCTTGTTGTGCCGCTGAATGGATCAGGCGAGGCAGGGGCCGGGGCGGGGGTGGCACCACACTACAGCCCCTGCATGCTCTGCTCCCAGCACCCAACATCATCCTCCAGCGGTCCTTAGCTTTGCCCGTCCACACTTATTCACTTTACTGCTGCAGTGGGAAAGAGGCAAAAAACGCAAGGCTCTGTCCGTTGCTGCCTCAAAATGCCAACTTGAAGAGAGCAGATTGATTTTTCTGCAAATGGTTTCAGGAAGGTGCGCTGAATCCACTCAGGAGGGTGAATTGCTGCAGCACTACCACTGAACGAATCAGATGAGGCATGGGGCGGGGCGGGGGTGACACGCCACCGCCCCTGCGTGCTCAGCCCCTGCCATCCAACATTGTCCTCCAGCGCTGATGGTGGAGACCGAACATGGAGGGACCATGGTATGGTGCCACATCTGCCCCGTTCCATGTCTCGCTTATCCGTTTGGTAGTAGCACTACAATTCACTGCCCTGGGTGGATTCAGCGCACCCTTCTGAAACTGTCTGCAGAAGTTGGCGTTTTGGCGCAGCAATGGACAGAGCCTTGGAGTCTCAAGTGGTTTTCTTGTCCCTTTCCCGCTGCAGGAGTAAAGTGAATAAGCATGGATGGGCAAAGCTTCAGGAGTTCTGGAGGATGACATTGGACTGCGGAGGCAAAGCACGCAGAGGCCATGGCATGGCACCATCCCCACCTTGCCCCCTGCCTCGCCTGATCCATTCGGTGGCAGCATTGCACAACAAGATTGCCAATAGAGTTGCCGAGAAGGAGGGACAGGAGAAGGAGAAGAGTAAGAAGGTGCGGAAAGATGACAAGGAAAAGGAGAAGGAAAAAAGTGAGGCCAAGAAAGAAGAGAAGAAGGAGAAGCAGTAGTATTAGTAACCAGGTTTTCTATTTGTAAATTAAAAGCATTAAAATAAGTCCCCATGCTGGCCACACCCACATTCAGGGCTGACAATCTTAATTGGCGCTTATTTTGGGGGGTAGGGTCTTATTTTGGGGAAAACACGTTACATGCGAAGTGTGGTGTTAATTTGTAAGGTATTGTCTTAATTTGTAACACTTATTTTAATTAGTTGACGATCAGTTAGATTTAGTTTTTGTCTTAGTTTGCATACTTTTTGAAGTACAATCCACAGCAGACTAAAAGCTTAGTGGCCAATTGGTTGGGCCCATTACCAGATCGTAAGCAGTCACTGATGGTCAGAAACAGACATTGACAAGCTTGGTAACATGGCTACAAATACATGCTAATCCCAAATGTTTAAAGCCATGCAAAAAAAAAAAGTTGAAAAAATACAGATGGCAGAACAGCAAGTGAACTTCATTCTCTTTAGCTATAGATGCAAGAAACTTTTCCCTTTCAGTGCTGGGTGGAAAGACACAAGTTTATTGAGAGTTTGCCATAACCATTTCCAGTTCCAGAACAGTGTAACATTACAGACTTCTGCCTCTGCATTAACTTTCTACTCATGTGCTATCAGTATATTGCCTGGAGTAAGCATGTGTGCCATGCATAAACAAGATCTCCAGAAAGCACTTACCTTCACAATTATCTTCATTTACACTTTTGAACTCACGTCCCCCATTAGGTAAGTGAAATCCTGGTTTGCATTCACAAAAGGAGTCCTGACAATCTCTCATACATACACCATGTTTTCCACACTTTTCATGTTGACAGGTAGTATCAACTGGAAGACGACCATTTGGGGAAAAAAATAATTTGTCATGAGAAATACATTTCTTCACTAAGTTTAAAAAAATAGAGGCCTATCTCAAGAGGCAGGAAAGAAAGGAAATCTAATCAATTTGTAGAATCAGACTGAGCAGAAATTTGAAATTTGAAAAAATTATCCCTTGTTTTTATATTACGTATTTCCAAATTGGAAATAAAAGAGTTTGATCTTTGCCATATGAAAGTTGTTCTTGCATTATGAGCTGTTTGCCTGTTGCCCAATCATTACACTGGATAATACATTTTTTTCAAAGGGTTTGCTTCCTGAAAATCTTTTGGTGATTATAATAGATAATAGATACAGATCCCTTCAAATTGGACATAAATGTAATTTCAGAATGATGCTATCACATAGGAATCTTGAGAAATATCAAATTACCTTTTAATCACTATAATGTATTTAATCGTATGTTTCTGACATGCTGCATAAACTCAAATTAGCTTGTACTCAGTGTCCGATGCATCTCACTATTGTTTCCAACAATAGTCAGGCAGAACTGATGAATTCCAGTTACCCTAAATACTGTTTTTCCATTGCAATAATGTTCTGGTGAAACCATTCACCCTGATCATCACCTAGATTTTTGAGTCCAAGAAGTCCAAGTGTAAATGCAAAAAATGAATCTTCATGGTTTTGTATGCTGTAGGAAGTTTGGCAACCAGCTGGATTTCATTTAGTGCTCTGTAGTTGCCAAGAAAATTCTCAACATCTTTAAATCACCTGTCATTGATGATGTTTCTGAACTGTGGACCAAAAAGAATGCCTTCCTTAATCTTGGCATCAGTTATTCTTGGAAATATCTGTCCCAAATAACAAAACCTTTCACCAACAAGTGGTTCATTTCCCACATTTTTCTGTCCTAGAACCAAATTCTTTCAGATGGCCATTTCTTTCTAATGTAATGCAACTGTCTTGCATGGCTGTCCCACATGCATATGTAAAAACAGCACAGGTAGTCCTTGAGTTATGAATATAATGGAGCCTTCCAATTACATTTGTAACCTGAGGATTCATTGGACTGAATCGTGTAAAATGAACGTGAAAACTCCCTGCTTTCGTCCATGCATTCGCTAATGAAATTTGCAGGTCATTAAGTGCACATGAGGTATCTCGGGGGGGAAGGCCAGGGGGTGGGGGGGCTAGTGATGGAACAGTCCATCTAATTAAAACCACCCAAGGCCTCTCCCAGCCCACTGAGATACCTCATGCTCCCCACGATTGCTTCCCCCCCCCCACCATCCTGCCGTGCTGGGTCACTTACCTTGCGAAGACCTAGTGGGCTGTTTCCTCTCCAGCCTCTCTGCTGCACAGGATCATGGCCTCCAGAAGCTTCCGTCTCGGTGTCCAAAACATTTGCACGTCGCTAGGAGGCTTTGGGGCAGCAAAAATCGCATCGCCTCAAAACGTCCCATTGGCTTGCAAACACTTTGGCAAGACTTTGCAAAAAGCCTTTGCCAGCAAGAACAGCGGCTGGGGGGTGGGGGGACACACACACCGGCCCTCCAGGCTCCGTTCTTGCTGGCAAAGGCTTCTTGGAAAGACAATCGGAGCCTATAAGGGACGCAATCTCCCTGCAGGTTTTGACAAGGAAACAGCAAACAAAGGGAAGGCCTGAAGCACCAAAGCTTTCCCTCTGTTTCAAAGCTTTTTGCCACAGATCTCGTCAAGGCCTCAATTCAATAGAGGCCTAAAGTAGTGCGAGATCACATGAGATCAGTAGCACGAGATCTTGCGCTAATGATCTTGCACGATCTCGCAGTACTTTAGGCCTCTGTGAATGCACCAAAGGCTTGAAGCAACGACGCAGGGAAAGAAACCACAGCAGAGAGGAGAACGTAAGTCTCCACAGCCACACGGTGGATGGGTGGAGGGAATGAGCATGGTGGCTGTTGCAGTGCCCCTGCGCTCATTCGTAAGGGTGAACAACTGACATGGTGCTGCAACATTTGTAACCTTGAGACTGTGTCGTAAGTACTTCTGGTGGGCTTTGTTGCAACTTCCAACTCTCCCTAAGTGAACTGTCATAACTCGAGGATTATCTGTACTTGGTATATCAGGGGTGCATTCCAAGCAGCAGAGCCACTACTTTTACATCCCCACAGCTATTCCAATTCTAGTGTACTGGATGTGCTTCAGCAACAAATCTGTGTTTTTGTATGTTTCTTTCATGCGTGTAGCATGGTGAACAGGTACTGAAGGGTGTGCATTGCCATTGTATAAAAACAGATTATTTCTATAAAACAGTACATGATATGTCAAATTACAGATTATTTTCATGATTGGCAGCCAAAATTCTATAAGTTGCACTCAGAAGTGTTCAGGAAGCAAAATTTTATTGTATAGTGTTACGAAGTTGTGAAATGTTTGGATTATGTAGAGTTATTCTGACCAGGCAAAACTAACATTGGCCAGTTCCTATTTTAAGGTTGAGTGTTAGAGACCAAAGTTAAGGTACCATCTCCACATTCTAAAGAACTGTTTTTGCCTCCATCCTACCCTATCAAAACCCTCAGCAAGCTGATGAGAGACAATAGGAAAAACAACGCCATTTCCAATTGCCCTGCGCATGGAATACCTTCAGCTCAGAGTCTCAAAAAACTACAAGCTAGGTGGATAGGGTGATAAACAATCTGCAGATTGTAACTATGATGCTGGCAACAGTTTGCCATTGCTCCCCTCCCCCCAACTTTAGCTACTCCCTTATGAAAAGCAAGATGTCCAATTACCACAACATTTGTCAGCATTACCAGCGCATGACTTATATCCGTCCTTACATGTTTCTTCTTTTGAGTAGGTGCTGCAAGCTTTTTAGAATATACAGAAGAAAGAAAGGCATTAGTTAGGACACATCCATGCTCTAGGCCTTGCTATATCACGCGTCCTCCAAACTTTCCACACTAGAGTCTTTCTTTAGTAATAACTAATATTTCGGACAGATTCTCAAACTGTATTTCCATCCAATTGTAATTTTTAAAAGGGAATACAGATTAATCAGTAGACACATAAGACATTACATCAGAATATGCCAATTAATTTAGTTCTAATCAATTTCAATTAAATCAAATTTAGATTTTCTCCTAGCTTTATCTACCCTTCGGAGTGCAAACCTCAGCAAAGCAAAAACCCAGTGGGCAAATTGTTTCCTGAAATGGCTAGATCTATTGCAAGACCTAATGGTCAGAAATAAACATTAATAAACAGGCTTTCAGAGACTTAATTGGTTTAATACGTATGGTAACTCTTTTTATGTGCTGTCAGCATATAAAGGAAGCATATTTGCCATCTTTAAAGAAAGAAAGGCAACAGAAAGCACTCACGTTTACAGTCATTTTCACTGAAGTTCAGGAAAGTTTTCTCGTGATTTGAGTTTCTCCAATATCTTGTTTTGCAAGAGCAGCTGTAATTCCCAGAGACATTCTTACACACAGCATTGTCTCCACAGAAATTTTGACATTTATTGTCAACTATAAAAACAACAGAAGAACATTGGGGGAAGGGGAAAATCAGATTATTTTCAAAGTTTGTTTTTTTAAATGGCCAATCTGTAGAGAGGAGAAGAGAAAGAGGGAGCGGGGGGGGGGGGGGAAGTATGTCTTGATGCTGAAATCATGTAGACTGCAGAATTAACCGGGGAAGAAATTTGGATGGAAATTTTCCCATCGCTCTATGTATGTAGTTGCTGATCAATTCAGGATGCATCCATGGTGGCCTGTAGGATAGCTGTGATGGGGAAATATTGTTCCATTTTTCTTTTCATGCAGTGCTTTTCCAAACGTTGAAATAAGAAACTGATTACAGGCAATCCTTGTTTGAAATGACAATGGTACTGAAAAAAATAACTTATGATCATTGCAGTGTGATTTTCACACTTACGACTATTGCAGCATCCCCATGGACACATGATCAAAATTCAGACGGTTGGCAACTGGCTCATATTTACCTGGCATGACAACTGCAGTGTCCCTGGGCATGTGATTATTTTTTGTGACTTTTTGACAAGGCAAGAATCTGGGAAGCCAGATTCACTTAACAACCGTGTTACTAACTTAATGGCTGCAGTGATTCACTTTACAAATATGGCAAGAAAGGTCATAAGATAGGGAAAAAAAATCACTTAACAACTGTCTCACTTAGCAATGGAAATTTTGGGCACAATTGTGCTCATAAGCCGAGCACTACCTGTATTGCATTTTAAGGTTTGTCATTTATTTTCAGCTGACAAATGGAATCTTAGAAATTAAAGCTAAGGTACCATTTCCTTATTCTAATAGATCAACATTTTTATTTTATTTTTATTTTTCATTTTTTGCTGCTGCTTGTTGGCTGTCTCTAACAATATTTTTTCCGTATTCACTCAACCCAAGCTCCCTGGTTAGTTGAATAAATCTTACAGATTGTAAGATGTCCCATGCCTGCAATGTTTTCCCATCATTGCCCAGGCAAATCTGATATCCTGAGTCATAGTCATCAATGCCTACATTTGCTGTAATAGTTGCAATTTGTTTAAAATATAGAGCGATAAGAGCAACATTAGCTAGAAGAAGTCCATGCTATTGGCTGTGCTGTAGTGGACATCCTCCAAACTGGGTCCAATCCCGCCTCCCCGCAAACATCAAGGTAGATAGCATCCTGTTTATTCCATTCCAAGTACCTTATATGATTATTTGACATAAATAGGTTTCAAATATAGTTCAACCCATGAGAACATGCTGTTGCCTTTCATTTCAGTCTTGGACAAAAGACATTATGACAGGAGTCACAATTCTGTAAATTTATTTCTGTTGTTTAGGATTTTCTGATAACCCCAATTTTCCTGAGTGATATAATGTGAAATAAATTGACTGTCTTGGCATTCAAAGCTTCATGAATGCCTAAAATGTCTAGCACATCCTGAAAATGTGTTTTGGGGCAACAGAAGTAGAATTTATAGTGTGTAAAAAAAATTCCTTAGTCACTTGAAAGGACATGGTTCATAGTTCTAGAGTAAAGAGATACAAGTTTATCTAAGTCTTCCCTTAAAAGCAAATTGGTTTCAAAAGTATATTTCCAAATAGCCTAGCAAAAACTGCCCTCACTATTAACAATTTTGTTGCAATTTCTGCATTAACTGTTAAAATTTAAACACAACAGAGTAATTGTATTTAGCTCTTATTATTTTATATTGATTTATGCTGTCTTCCCATCTCTAAGTGATTTTAGGCATATTCCAAACTTATGTCTTACTTGCACATGTCTTATGTCTTACTTGCACAAAGTATTGTTAATTTATAAGATGTAGGATGTACTTAGGATACAGCAGGGTTCTGAAATTAATTGCCTGTGCATAAACAGGATGATGTCCGGATTTCTTTAACTATGTGAACAGCAAACTAAATGTTGGCAAGATAAGGAAGCACCTCTTCAGAATTAAAACTTTTGAGCCAAGAAGTTGCCATTTTGAATGTATTGCAAAAGCAGAGTAGACAGATTTAGAGTCCCATCTGTTTTTACTGATAGTCCTATAAAGCTTTTTACAAACAGTTTAACCAAGAAGTCTTGATAAGCTCTGAATTTATTATTTGTGCTGCTGCTTCTGCACAAGACTTCATCTCTGGGTGTGAGTTATCAACTTTTCTGACATGCATCTATATATCACTAGTCAGCTTCCACTCTGGTTCCCCATCTTCTCCTTTTCTGTCACTCTAAATGGATATAACCAGTTCCATCCCAACTCCCTGCAGAAGTCTATGGTTTCTCTCTTGAAGATATGCCATGCTTAGGCTCATTGTGATACTTAAGTACACCAGATATCCATTTAAAATGTCTAAAACTAAAACTAAATTCCAAGGGTGCACAATCACACGAACTCATTTGAAGAAACCATGCTTTATAAGACCTGCTCGTTCTGTTTTTTGCTTTCAGCATCTCTTGGTCTGAATAAGCTGATATTTTTTTCTGAATGTGACTGCACAATAGCTCTTGCTTTTGGAATTTCAACATAGTTTACACTACTCAAGATTTGGATCTAAAGAATTAAGAGTCTTCTCCACCCTGATGTTACTTAGTAATCAATACTTTTGTGGTCCAGTTTTGGTATACCTACTCAAGAGAAAGCAAATTTGTTTCATGACAGTGGATTTAAATGAGTTTCTAATGCTTCCAACAATTTCTTGATCCAAGAGAAGCTTACCTTGATTTTGGACCAGAACTGATCGGAAAAGAAAAATGAGGAGGCCTGAAAAGAAAGAAAGAGAATATAGAGTTAGGGAATGTCTTATTCCACAAACTGGCCATTCCAAATTTGGCCCCCTTCAGATATGTTAGACTACTTCATCCTTCATCCTCAATTTGCAAAACTAAAGATGGAGAGGTGTAAATACACTCAGAGAGCCCCATATTGCACACTAATCTTTCCTCCAAAGACGTCAATGGTCTTTATCCACGGTGCCCTGGCTCTTACATCCTGACTGAAGTTCTTCTCTTCCAGGGCTATTAAGTTCCACCTAGAAGCTCTCACATCACTTTGTTGGAAATTGACCAATTGCCACAAGCAAGTTTATTGTTGCTGGGAAATATCAGCTCTTTGACTTGAATACCAAATGGATGACAGATATGGGGATTTCACAGATATCAGAGCATTTCTCCACATTAGGAGATTATGAATAATGTGGGATCCAAAAAGCTACTCATATGGGCCTTATGTATTATAGCATCATTTTCCCCTCTAAAAGAATCCTCTCAATTTTAACTGGGGTGGGTGGGCAGGATTGCCTTGTATTAGGAAGGAACTCAAATATTCTGCTAGTTGAATCCCAAATGCTTTTGAGGTAAGTAGAACAACATTGTGGGCTGGTGTTTGTTAGTTCCTCCTGGCACAATGCTCAAGTAATGGAAAAATTACTACAGGCAGTCATAGACTTACAACAGTTCATTTAGTGATTGTTCAAAGTTACAACAGCACTGAAAAAAGTGACATCACCATTTTTCACACTTATGATCTTTCTAGCAGCCCCATAATCATGTGATCAAAATTCAGATGCTTGACAACCAGTTTATACTTATGACTGTGGCTGTGTCCCAAGATCATGTGATGATCTTTGGCAACCTTTCAATAAACAAAATCAATGGGGAAGCCACATTCACTTAACAACCATGGTACTAACTTATCAACTACAGCGATTAATTTTACAACTGTGGCAAGAAATGTCATAAAATGGGGCAAATGTCCCCTTAACAACAGAAATGTTGGGCTCAACTCTAGTTGTAAGTCAAGGAATACCTGTATAGTCTTTGTGGAAAGTTTAGGGCACAGCTTTAATTGGATATGAAGAACGGTTGCAGGAATTGGATATGTCTAGTCTAGTGAAAAGAAGGACTAGAGGTGACATGATAGCAGCCTTCCAATATCTGAGGGGCTGCTACAAAGACGAGGTGGTCAACCTGTTCTCCAAAGCACCAGAAGGCAAGACAAGAAAGAATGGATGGAAACTAATAAAGTAGAGAAGCAACCTGGAAATAATGAGAAATTTCCTGACATTGAGAACAATCAGCCAGCTTGCCTTCAGAAGTTGTCAGTGCTTCATCACTGGGGGTTTTTAAGAGGAGATTGGGCAGTCATTTGTCTGAAATGGTAGAGTCTCTTGCTAGAGCTGTGTGTTGGACAAGAAGTCCTCCAAGGTCCCTTCCAACTCTGATGATGTTCTGTTCTATGGGCAATTATCTTACTTGGATGTCCAGGCAATTTCCTTCTCCCTATATAATCTTTCTATCATTTCCCATCATTTTTAATACCAATTTCTTTTTAGAGAGAAAATTTATTAAGGATAATATTTGGTATTTGCACAGGTGTGCCCTGCATCTGGACTGTCCGTCCTCCAAGCTTTTGTGTTAGGAAACCTCATTACTACATTCCTGCCTTTTACAATATGTTGCCCTCATGATGGAATACAACTGGCTTGGAATTCTGGGAATTGCGGTCCAGCACAACTGGGAAGCAGCAGATGAAGAAAGAGTAAGTTATATTTGTTTATATTAACAAAGAATAAGCAAAAATATTAAAAGGAAGCTATGACTTTATTTGGGACAGTGGCAATCTGTTGCTTCTTGTATTTACCATTTGGACTTTAATGTTTACAAAAAGGTTTGCTAAGATGTTTTCATTTCCGTGTATCTATCACACATTTCTTCAATAATTCAGTCAACCAAGCACCTATATAAATAATTTCTTTAATTTATACGTATCCAAGTGTTCATTCTATCAAATACCGGTATTTGTAATTTACAGATGATCACTATGAGCATTGTTCCATTTCTAAGAAGCATTTTCTAATCTCAGCCAGCAAGACACATTTTTTCACTTGGGTGTAAATTGTATTTAGAACACACCATGGCTTGCAAAATGCTTCCTGAATGTTCTCAGAGGGTACTTTCTTCTTTAATATTTCCCAAGTTCCGTTACTCAGTTTTTAACTGCGCAAAAGGTTTGAGCACCCTCTCAAAACTGAGTACATATGGCTCTATTTGCAATATTTGTAAATTTCCCCAATGAAGAAAGACTCTGGGTGGTAAACACTGACCTGAGAATAAAACAATCAAAATAAAAATGCACTTTAACTATATTATTGCTGCTCTTAGTCCAAAGTACTCGACCATCTTTTCCCTCAGTCAACTCACTTATATCTCTGAACTAGCAGCACACAATTTGGAATAATTAAGGCAGTTATAAATTACCAAATATGATCCCTCCCAGCTGCCCCAAAAGGATAATTCTCTGTATTTTTTTTCCCTTGACAGTTTTAAAAAGACCATTTCAAATTAAAATGGAAAACAAAAAGTGTGTTTAGTCACCGCCACAGGGGATGTGAAAACTAAAGCAATATTGAACTCTAATTTTCTCTCCATCATGGCAGGAAAGAAGCTGGCTGTTAGTTCCCACTCACATAAGCTGATCTGATGAACCAGCTGATTGGGGAAAGATGCTTTACTAGGCCAGTCAGTTTAAGGCTAACCAAAACTTCTCAAGGTTGATCAATGAAATCAGATGCCTGGAGTAGGGTATCCACATGACATGTTACCCACCAGCCCAAGACATATGGGATCACGGCCACTTCAGATCATTCTGGATCATGGCCTCATTCTGTAACTCATTCTCTGTCTTATCAGCTAACAGTATTGGCACATGTTTTTATGCTATTATCAAGTTTCTGTAATATAGTTTTTTAAAAAAACCTCTTCATTGTATTTTCTCATTAATCTCTGTTGTTTCATCATGTTTTCTCTAGCTTTTCGTATTGTAGTTTCAAGCAAATATTTTGAAAGTTTTCAGATTATTGTGAAACAAAATGTAGAATATTTTTCTTTTTTCTTACTGCACGCTATGAAGTATTATATCGCAGATTAATAGTATAGAATAGTCCAGTACTCAACAGTTATCTGCCAATGGGTCCCTTTCTGGCTCAAAACCTCAGCACTAACCTGTCTCTCTGCCTTGGAATTTGCTTACAGTATTTAGCTAGGCTTTCTCAGATCACACCCTGCTTACAATGCTTCTGACTTATTATACTCAATAGTGAGAGATGGGGTTCAGGCCTCTAAGCCAATTATGAACCATGAAATGTTCAAGAATCATTAATCTAAGTTACTCCGATTGGACAGGCAAACTTCAAAGTCATCCTCCCTGTGTCTTGATTCAAATGGACAATATGCTACCCTGTTTTCAGCAACTATGAAATTTTCTTAGTCCTTTAGGTTCTATTCAGAATTCTGCGTCCCCAAAATCAGGGAGAGTTCTTTGCTTCACTAGCTTGCTTTCTGTCAACTACATTTTTTTTGTGAGTGGCCCACAACAGCCATATCACAACACACTTACAAAATTCCAAATATTATATGCTGAACAGACTATAAAGTTAAACCTTTCCCAAATCTACCTGACTGCCCTTCAACAACATCTGAAATATTTCCCTGAAAAATGCAGAGTTTTAAAAGCATGGCTAACATTATTCAGGCTCATATGCAATAGCCTCAGTATCTCAGGGCACTTTTACATGATCCACCCATCTGCCTGCAAAGCCCTCTGAAGCTTTTTTAAAATGCAGTGGCGATTGACCCAGATTGCTCTATTTTCAGATCTGACTGAACGGAAAACATGAATATAGATGTTTCTTATGCATTTGTGTGCCTTGAGTTTGCAGAGACCCACTGTTTCCTCTTTTGACCAAAATCAGAGATAATAAATTGCTAACATTTCCCTCTGTTTTTGTGTTTGTCATGGTGACTGGCTTGTTATTTTCAAAATGCCCAACACTGATAGGACGACAAGCCTATTTTACCCTGATCATGCCAACTTACTTTGCCTGTGTTCCCATGAGCTGGGAGGCTGGCAAGGTTCAAATTCCTTTCAGTGGAAAGCAAGAATGATCCTTCTAACACAAGGCTACTTTATTTTAAACACACTGCCACTTCTGAAGCACCGGTAATGGGATACAGCAAAAATGCCTGCGGTTGCAAGCCCCAAGGCACAAAATCACAAGATTAATAGCATGTGTTTGAAAGTGAGATGTTATCTCTCAATGTGCCGTTCTTTTGCAATTTATTAAACTGGGCCAGTTCTGGACATGTAGAAAGCTGGTTTTGTGCCTTTGTCTTTTGGCTTTGAAACAATATCTCAACTATTTTACCACTAACCTCATGGCATCCCTCAGGGCAGGGGTCCCCAACCCTTGGTCTGTGGACCGACATCAGGCCACGGCATGCCAGAAACTGGGCCGTACAAACAAGTGAAGCCCCATCCGTGGGATGCAGGCAGCATGCGAAACCACACCCCTGTGGCCCATAGAAAAACCTTTCACCATGGAACCGGTCACTGATGCCCAAAAGGTTGGGGGCTGCTGCCTCAGGAGATTCATTGTAAAAGTCTAACCAGAAGAAGTTAAAGTGGCAACTACAGCACTATATTTTTTGGAGTATAAGATGCACTTTCCCCTCCCCTAAAAGAGGGTAAAAATTTAGGTGCATCTTATACATCGAATGTAGCCCCACCCACCCACCCACCTCCCCCACCCTTCGGCCATTTTCAGCCTCCACGGGTCGC
>JANHFL010006163.1:36477-48543 GCA_032468155.1 Oxyrhabdium leporinum
AAACCGCCCCGAGTCTTCGGAATGGGGCGGTATATAAATGTAAAAATAAATAAATAAATAAATAAATAAATAAATAGGGTAATCATTTAAAAATACAAAACTAATAATGTATCAAAAGAATGATGTGGACTGCCTTTATTTTATTATAAAATAAAGCTTCCCTGTGGGAACCAAGGACATTCTCACAAGTGGCTGGCCAGAGGAGGAGTGAAGTAACCAAGCCACCAGCCAGCACCTGGATTGGACAGCGTGGCCAGTGACTTGGAGGAAAGGGGAAATTTTTACTTTTTAATTAGGTGAAAGCCGCGGGAACTTCAGAGTCAGCTTTTACCAGTTGTGCCAATATGATGTATCCAGTAAATTGTTCTTTGAGGAATTTGCTTGTCTCACAGCTCTGCTTTCTATGGGTGCATTACTTGGAACACTGACATGCCATTTATAAAATGTTTTGGACCCATGTATCAGCTGTACAAAGATCTTCTAGTTCCGTGTAGAGAATTCTGGTGTATTAGTAGAGAATTATTAGTTACAAGTACAAGTTTGTTTGGAGTCCCAGAGTGGGTGGCAAGACCTGCACAGTCCCCTGCACAGATGAGAAAAAGCCAGGAAATTCAGGAGGATCAGCTGGGGAACTTCCACCCGCCGATTCTCACTCTGCCTGATAGCTCTTCTCTCCCTTCTTGATTGTCCTACTAACGAAAGAATTCATTAAATGAAAGATGGTAGCTGGTGTGCTATTATTGCATTTTATGGCTTGGGATTAATTAATATGTATTTTCTTCCCTTGAGTAGGGAAATGCATTGCAGTACAGAATTGATCTAAAGAATTCTCCGAAGTGGGTAGAGAGAAGAATTCAGAAAGCTACAGAAGAAGGATAGTTGTTGGACAAGCCCACCACTATGGGACCATTTTCTCAGGAGAATAAGTAGATGAGAAAGAGGCTGAAAATGCACAAAAGTTAAAAATAACTGCATAAATTAAAAACATGTTTCTTTCCTCACAGCAACACAAAGGAATCCCTAATTTTGGATTATAGCAACAAAACCAGGAAAACAATGAGAATAAATAATTGCTGCAAATGAATGTCTGTTCAGTTAATTTCGATGCTTAAAATCATCCTCTCATTTAAGTCTATTTATGAAAGGCAAGTTGGCTCAACCAACTTTGTCTCTGTATTCATTGGGTTGAGGATTTATGCCACATGGCAACATCTATGGGAAATATGTTTGAAACTTGATATCAAAGGTAGACATAATGACTTCAGGAATCAAGGCAAATATACGTGACCCAGGATTGTGTTGCAGGATCCAGTCCGAGTCTGTCACTGGGATTACAGGTTTAGTCTTCTGAGCTTTCGGACTTGTTCTGGAGCCTATCTTCGGAGAACTTTTCTCTCACCGGAATGTGCCAACACATTAGGGATTCTTTGCCAACACATTCTGGTGAGAGAGAAGTTCCCTGAGGGTGGGCTCCAGTAAGAGTCTGAAAACTCAGAAGACTAAACCTCTGGTCCTGGTGACCGACCCACATTGGATCCTGCACAACTTTATTTATTACATCAGAATACATTTTCCTAAACTTGGCTGGAATTTGTTTTCACAGCATTTCAGCTTTTTTTGATATGCTTTCTTGAGGACCAGAAGGCAAAAGCAGAATGCAAACATTTTTTTTGTGTCTAGAGAACATGCTTGCAGAACCCAGAGGTTTCCTGAACAGATGGTAGAATAGCAGCCAGTAATGAAGAACTTGGTGGAAGTTGTCAACCAAAACGGCAGTTCAGGGGCAAGAAAAGAGTGATTACCAAATAGCTTTCTTTTAATTTTTGTATTTTAAATAATCAAGTAGAACTGAAAGAGGTTTATGCTTGAAACCATGAGTAACACTTACCAATTATTGTAGAATAATTTTGGGGCTTTCCAGATGTGGCATTTACATTCTAACATACAGTATATTGAAAGCTCTAAGTTGAGGAAACCCAATGAACTTGTGGTAAGTCAACTTTATTTGATGCAATTGTATCCATGCCACCAGTATCTTTTCTATCGGCCAAATAAAAAGGGGAAAAAAAACTAAATATAAACTCCAAGACGTATTGTTCAAGACACTATAGAGTCAATTCATTTTAGGAAATTCCCTTATACAAAATTAAATTATTAGTTTATTTAGTTTAGTGCCTGGTGCTTAATATTTACTTTGGAAATCTCATCTGTGCACACCATATCTAGCAACAGGTAACTGCAAAAAATTAAAGGTTTCTGTCTCTCTTTTCTGTTGTCTTGTGGGTATATGAGCTTTTGCACCTCAGTATATTACTTCTACATGAAGGAGCAGCAACTCCCTTTTAGAAAAGGGAGAATGTATTGTAAATGTAAGTTCTCTTATTATTCTCATGAGCTATACTGCCAGAATGTTTGGTACATTCTGGTTAGGTCAGTATCCTGCATTTTGGCTAACTGGAGGTAAGCTGCCCAGTGTCTTATTATAGAGTAAGATGAGTGCCATATAAATTTAAGCAAGAAGTAAATAATAGTCTCAATTAAGAGGAAAGATGCACTTGAATAAAATATTAATGTGACAGTATGATGAATAGGCAGAGATGGGTTTCTGAAGAGAGATGGACTGGATTTGTAGATAATCAGGGGGAAAGGAAAATCTGGGTTGGTATGAAGGACTTCTGTGCAAAAGATTATACTTAAACCTGCTCTCTTTCTCCATCTTCAAGATCTGTTGACCTGCCCTTCAATGGTGTGGAGTGAATTTGCCATATCTGTAAGATACAAAGCTGTTATACAAACAAAATACTTACAAAATGTAAGAACCTCTATTTAAAGTATTGCTAATATCTCATTTAAATACGAAAATGTATAGTACAGTGAAGGAGATAGGTGGTTAAGAAATGTGAAATACAAATCAATAAATAGGTAGGTAGATCGGTGCATCTATTAAAGCATCAGCAATTGTTGGTAAAGAAAACCCACAGGCCACAAAATGCTTTCATAAACATTCATCTAATACAAATATTAGAAGCTACTTTGACTCAGAAGTATTTACAGAAGACAGAATAAATAAACTTAACCAAATTATCCACTAAAAACCAAACTTGGTCTCCCTGCTCTTTTAATTTTTTATAGCCTCGGGCTTTTCCTAGCTATTTAAAAAAAGTCATTCTCCCTCATTTGAAATATGAGTATTTAAAAATATACTTTAGACAGCTTATTTTAGTTCACTATTTTTGCAATGTGATTATGTGCTTATTGTATTCACAGATTGCATATGTGGTAATACTGGTATTTTTAACTTTGCCCACACATTCTTCAGGGATTTTTGCCTTATAAACTATTTTTTCTCATTGTTTTCTAATTAATGGCTATATTTTTTGGATCTCTTCCTTTCCTTCAAGTGGAAAGTTAACTCTTTAAGTACAATGTTTTTCTCCCCAGAATCTTTTCTTCTGCATAAGTTGAGTTTTGATATTGTCATTTCTAAGAAATTCAGCTATATTTACATCCTGGATTTGTTCCCATCTCTCACTTAAGAAAAATTAAAAAGTGACTCTCCAGACCTAGCACCAGTAGAAAGCAAATTACTGTGAGAAATATCTCTGTTTACTTCCTGTGTAACTTTCTTCATAAATCTACCAATTATGAGTGTGGCAGTGGTTTTTCTAAATTATTTAGCATTAGAATTCTAGATCAATCTCCACATCTGGACAGGGAAGAAGAGCACATTCACCACACCCACATTATGTTGCATTATTCTTTGTTCATCATCTTTAACGTTTTTCTTTTTTCTTTTTAAACAACCTGGTGATTCTTTGTTTTGTGGTGGTCGGGGCGACTGAATGGAGCTGAGCATTTACTGGCTGAATGCCCTTCCTGATACCTATGCCGACTTCACAGCAGGTATTTTCGCTTTGTGTCCTGATAGAGAAACATCTGTTGTTGCCTAGAATTGAACTTTCAATCTTCTGAAAGGGAGGCTAGCGTCTTCACTTATAGGCCACTGCACTGCTTCCTTAACAGCTACTTAAACATGTAAAAAAAGGCTACTATGTGCATGTGTTGTATGGAGCCTATGGAATGTTGAACCGAATGAACTGATGATTGTATTAGGCCAGGGGAAGTTGCTGAAATGACAAGTGAGCAAATATTGTCCTTCTTATGTTATTTCAAAATGTATGAATTGTTTTTGCAGCACACTCTTAATAAGAATTTTAAATGGAATTCTAAGTTCTAGAACTTAGATCGTAGCCCAAGACAACTCCAAAGAAAGTTTTTATTTCGTAAACCAGATCTTCTACTGATAATGATTACGATTTTGTTAAACTTAAAATTAGCCATCCTGAATAATTACTGTTCTGAAACTACTAATTTATTATAATTTCCCTGCCAAACTAGTCTCATTGATGGCCAAGAATATCATAAGATAGACTTTCCCAACCCAATCATTTCCAGATGTCATACCACCCTCCGCCAATAAACATGTTCAAAAGGAAATCCATAATATCTGGAGCGCACCAGGTTTGGAAAGGCTGCCTGAAAGGAGTTGCAGATGTAAATTGTGCCCACTGATTTATGTCCCACCAAATTCTGAGTATTACCACTTCTGGATTTCTAAACATGTGTTTCTTTGGAAATATCTGTATGGTCCTGCTTAATAAATATAACTAATGACAGACCAACATCTAGTGATAGGATCAATCTGAATGCAAATTGCTCAGCATTCTCCACAGAATGGGGGAAGCAATTGACTCCCCCCCCTCCAAACAGTAGCCAGCTTTGTTGAATGAGCATACAAGCACTGATCCATGCACATACAGTTTTCACATCAAAAAGTTTGGAATGAAGGTCTGAGTTAAAGAAATAATTAGACAAAGTCTTCTGGATTCCTGTTTTTTCCCCTACCAGTAGGCATACCATGCTTTCAGGAGTATGTCTTTCCAAACCCAATCAACAGTATGAAAGGGCAAATGAGAGACACACATGGAGAGTTGAGCTTTACTGGTTGGGATATTTTGCAATTTTCTAAGGATCCGATTGATTGCTAGGAGGACTATAATTTACATTTATCTGCAATCTCTTTACTATTCCAGATTTTGTAGAATTGTATATAAGCTTCTGAAACATTACTTATATTCAATGTCATAGCAATTCCTAGGAGAGTAGGAATTCATCTAAATTCCAATGTTTAGTTCTCTGATTAACCTGCATTTGTAATGAAATACATTGGCTGATTACTACAGAAGAGTTTTGAACAGTGGATATATCCAGTGAGATATATGGTCTAAGGAGGATGCTTGACTTAAATTAAGGTGCCCTAATTTAATGCTATACTTGAGAGACCCTGTGCGGAACATAAACATCCCTTGCTAATAATTTTATTCTTCAGAGCTGCCATGAAGTTGTATTTATCTGACTCCCATCCCATGTCTGAGACAGGTTTATGTTGTCTTCAGGCATACTAGAAAGTTATGGTGATGTTTTCCATTTTAAGCCAAAAGCATCCAACAGCAGCTTCAAATAATGTGAAATTGGTTACATGTCACCGCTCATTACACTAGAGTCATAGTCAGGTGACCAGTAGTTGGAAGGATTATAGAGTGTGACATTTTGGACATTTCAGACTGATGTGTGCACATGTTCCCTTCCTCACATCCTTGATCAGCCTTGCCTACTCCTATGTTGCTATTGTCTTGCTGAAGAGTTGGACACAGCAATGCAATGCTTGCAATCTTTCAGGTATGGACAAGAATAATGGAACTGTAATTTAGCATGAGAATTTCCTTTGTGTTTTCCTAGAATACCACTGTAGCTGTGTGCAAACAATTCCCTGCCACAAACATATGTCTGCCATATGTTAATCCAAATCCCATAATTGAGGGGCAAATAGCTGGTTTTATATGATTGACAGCAAATATTAATATCTCCAGCATACTAAATGGCCATCACAGACTCCACAGGTGTTAGATATGTACTCGTGTCTTGTAAATAGTGGTTGTAGGCGAGAAGCATGGTTTGGTTTGTGTATATTAGTATGATCAACCTATTATATTATGGGACATTAAGACAGAAAGGCCCCATTCTGGCACACTTGACTTGAACATCTCCTTTGGCAGGGTAATTTGGGATCCTTCCTTGTAAATTGAAGGGTAAAATATATCTATATACTACTAAAACTCTCGTTATCATGACATGTAACTGGGAAAAATGGTGCCTCATAGGGCAACCATTTTTGAAACAAGGTACCTCGAATGGGCTAACATACAGAATGTGTCCAAAATCTGGGATCCATGACTCCCAAGGGAATAAAGTTTAGGAGCTTATGGCTGTTGCTGGGCTACTGGTGCAATCACATGACCTTTATTTTCAACATTCTGTGATAGTTTCCCAACCAGTCTCACAATCCTTCATTCCATTCCCCACCCAGCAGCAGCCACTGGGAAGGGAAGGGAAGGGAGAAGGGAAGGGAAGGGAGAAGGGAAGGGAAGGGAAGGGAAGAGAAGCGAGTAGGAAGTCAGAAATCATTCCTTCTTCCACTGCCTTTTTCCTTGACCTTGGTCATTTCTCTGTTATTGGGAATTAAGGAAGGAAGGATGACCCAGGGCATAGGTTCAGTAGTAAAACTATTTGCTAACTCCCATTTAAATGTGGTTGTAATTGTAACCTCTTGAATTCTTTCCTTTTTATTAAGCATTCAACAAAGAGGGAGAGGGACATTTCGGGCCCATTCAGTGCAATTAGCATGTTTCACCCATTGAGTGCTATGCTCTCTGAACTGTTTCCTTTCTCTGGCTTCGTACAATTGATATTTACTAATTGTCTAGCTCTTTGGTCAGTCTAGGTCAGTCATAGTTTTATGCAATGCAGAGGATGGCCTTTGGACAATAACCTCTCAGGCCATGTGCTGACTTTCAGAAGAATTTGGAAAAAGGAACAAGGAAGTCATACATAGCCTGTGACCTTCCCATGTGTTATCTGCATTACATGGCAGATGAAGTCCAAAGCAACACATTTCCAGAGGGAGAATGTTCCCACAATGTGCCACAATAGACTGACCTTTGGAGATAGTTGTACAAATGCCCAATTCACATCTTTGCCTAGATTGCCTCCCCATTTAATTTGTTTCACAAAATTGTTATGATGCTGAAAGTGCAGTCTGATAATCTTGGAAAAATAGAAAAAAGAATAGAAAAAAGATAGAATTTAGATGGTGAACTCAGGAAAGAGAGCCTAATGAAGAATTATCCCAGGAGTACTTCACACTCTTTCTTGTTTTAGATCTATGCTTTCTCAGTTTATAAAAGTTCATCTGCCATGTAATGAGAATAACACATGGGAAGGTCACAGGCTATGTATGACTTCTTTGTTTTTTAAAATAAAGTATGGCAGTTCCTTATGAACAAGACGAGAAAGTCACAAGGAAGAGAAGAGCACTTTACAGAGGTGTTTTTTTTTAAAAAGGGGGGCCTGAAACCTTCATAAATGTTTTCAGCCACCGGGGGCCATCCAATGAGGGGCTATTTGCCTTCATAAGTGTTATTTTATGTTTGCCTTTCTCTAGATGAGAAATGTGATTGTAGGGTCAAAGATGAGGCTTAATTTCAAAAGCTCTTTACCAACAACCAGTTCAAATTCTGGGAAAGAGAGAAAACAAAATATCAGAAAGGTAAAAGAGAAAGAAAGGGACAGAAAGTGATGTGCCAGGAAAAGAAATGACATCAGAATGGATGCTCTGAGTGATCAGCTCGCAACTGGTTACTACTGAGCAAATATGGCCCTGCCATAATGCAGCCAAGAAGATTCAGTTAAACCTAGAATCTGGGCATGTATCTCATTCCTCTGCTCTGTACACATCCTGGTTGCTATCGAAGAGCTAGTAATAACCTATGAAATTCTTACAACAGGGTATCTTAAAACTATTTGTTTGTAATTAGCTGCCATTTCAGATCACACCCTTAAAATCAGTTTTACTTTTTTTCTCAGTGCCCCTGAATTGTAAAGGAGGAGAACTTACTAATGTAACTGAGCCCTTATTAGTAGGATCATAGGCTTGTTTGGTATTTACCATAGTATCTCTCTCTGTGTGTATGGCTTAACGTGTTATGTGAATACAGCTCATTTTAGCTTATAAATCCAAGAAAAGATTTAATTCATGATTAGGTTAAGTGCATTGGGTGAACATAGTTATAATTGCATTTGGGTTACTCATCCACACCCCCTGATATATAGATTGTATCATTTTGTGGAACATTTAATTTCATTTCCATTTCTACTCTCCTGTCATCAGAAAATACAGCCCAAATGATTTGTCCTCCACTGCAGAGAGGGGTGGGAGAAACAGCCACCCACCTGTAGATTAGTCTGTAGTTTCCTATTGCAGTGTCAGCACTAAGTCCGTTGTCTGGCCTACTGGAGACAGGGGTGCCTGCTGTTGTGTCTGAACTGTTGATTGTGCATTCTGTTCGGACCAATATCCTACTGAAACCATGTTTGACTCAGAGGCACAATCTGTGCCATGACCTTTTCCTTCTCACTTCCTCTCCCGTTAGATCATGAGAGCCAGGGATAAATACACAAGGGCTTTGATGGCTGGGACTGTGTGGATGATCTCAGCCTGTTTTAGTGATATGAAGATTTAAACACATACATATCTCTCAAAATACAAACCCAGGCCATCTCTTTCCACGAAGTAGCTCAGGGGCCTATTGCTTTGTCCTGGGAAAAGGTGATAGGATGAGACATCTAAGTGTTGTCTTTCAATGCCTTTGCTTTCTCTGCTTGTGCAGCAGCAAGTGGATAAGACTAGAAGCCACTAAGAAAGCGAAAATACTGCTACAAATAGATAATGAAGCATTGGTTTATGTGCATTTTATTATTAATAACAACATTGCCTAATTATTTAGAATATGAAGAAAATAGGTCCAGCAAGGCCTTTGTGGGATTGGCACGTCTTGACCAGGTGGGAATGTTTTCCTTTATCGATCCATTTGTACAGATAAGTGGCACTCAGTTAAAATTTCTCATGGCCAAGCTGGCTGGGATGCACAGGATTTAGAGCCCAGCACATAAAGATCCCACAAATGGGATATGTTGGTTCTTAGACTTTCTCCTGAATATAAAGTGGAAGCCTACCAAAGCAGATCCCAGTGTTCAGCATATTCCTTCACTACAACTTAGCTGAAGTGCCTACATGCCTAATGTCAGGGCCACGTCAAGGCCAATCAAATCACACAACCAAAGATAAATTAGCTGTTCCAAAGCTGATGCAACATGCACATCTTAAGTACATATATCTTGTTCCAAAACTATACAAATATCTCTAAAAAGTGCACTTCTTCTTTTGTGTGGCACCACACTGTCCATGCCCAGAAAGGAGGAAGGCAGAAAATAGAAGCCTTTAAAAGCCTAGTTTTTAGGAAGGAAGCAGCACAGAACCACAGGCATGGCCAAGAGAAGATCCCAGGCTGGTTAGTCTAATTGTTTTGATGAAACCATATTTTTTTCTTTGCTGGGAAAAACAGCATTCAGGTGTTTATCCTAAAAAGCTCTCTTTTATAGCACTTTATTTTAGGCTATCTCATTAATCTGTATGCTCATGTATGAAAAGCTGATACTCTTTGGTATTTGGATCCAGGAGTTTCACCATGATTAAAAGCAGAGCCTCGGCCATTCATAGCTGTAGTAGTCAGAACTAAATCCAAACTATTTCCTGTTTAATTACAGCAGGGCTTATTTCCACTGTGAGGGCTTCAAGCACAGCACAAAAGCAGGAAGGGGAATTTATGCACATTGGCCTCCTATTATTTTCCTGCCCAAAGCCAGATCCTGCTTCTCTCACCTTCTGTGATGGGAGCAGGTCCTTCTCACCCAAGCCACAAACAGCACGGTGATATTGTTTAACGGTTGTTAGTGGGTCTGCAGATGTGTTTGTGCAGTTCGTATTACACCTTGCCCAACCACCCCTTGTTTTTTTCCTCTCCTCAGCCCCATCTGACCATTGGCTTTGCTGATACGAAGAGGACAGTCTTGGAAGGAGACTAAGCCAAAACTAAAGGTTCATTGATACTGTATCTCACTATAAAACCTTCTGATGACGATAGCCCTATGAGGGCTGCTTGAAGAACGTTCCTCTCTCCTGTCTGAGTGAATTCAGTTCTTATAATAAGTGGTCTTTCAGATTTTAGGTAGCTACATGTTCATAACCCTAGGCATAACTACATAGATTTTCCATGCTGAAGAATATTTTTGTAGGCAAAATGTCTTACAGAAGGGCCATTAGAGTATATGCATACATGAAATACATGAAATATATTTTTTTCTGTAATTAAGTGGATTCCTTTTTTAAGTCTACAAAGAGCAAACATGCAGGTAAAAAAATATGTGCCCTGCAAGTACTATCTGGTCATGAACTTTCCCTCTACCTGGAATTTTTTTATTCCCCATTAGTTACCTTAAATCATCTTGGAAATCCAGCCCCATCCAGCTTCCAAGTAAACTGAGTTACTTGAGTTAATTCTGGAGAAATGGTTACACTGAGCAAGGTTGATCAATATTTTTACATATGCAGTGATCCCAAAGTAACAAATGTATTTGCAATTGGGGGAGAGGGAACATCAATACCGATAAATGCATAGTTTTCTATCTGCCAGGTTTGTGGTATCTTCCATATGTTTATGGACTTTAAATCTGGAATAGCCTATGTTGAAGGGGCAAAGGAAGTTGAAAAATCTCCCTATTTCAAACTGGAGTGACTTACTCGGCCTGGACCCCTCCAGATTGGATGGACCATAGTTGCCATCACCTCAGAAAATAGTAGTGCTGGCTGGAGACTATAGTAGTCCATTTGTAGTTCACTGCATCTGGACAGCACACAAAAGCTGCCTCGCTCCTTTTAAGCATTTAAAGAAGAAACTGCAGTCCAGTTTGAGGCTTTAGGAAATCATCTGTTTAGGGACACTCAAAGAACACCTTCAGATCTGGGAGGAGAGCCATGTTAAACTTGTCACTTTGCTCTCCAGCTTCCATAAGGTCTTCCCAGTTGTTCAAGGGCTCTGGTTCTTCATAGAGCTGAGTTCTCACATACTCAGCCAAATAAACAGCCAAATTTTGGTCTTTATTAAAAATAGCTTCAAGCCCATCTCCTCCATCTGGGAACCATCTGCCATGAGGATGCTTGAATGTTTGTGGCCAGCAACTTGTAACACATGCTCCCTCTTTATTTTTAAACCCAGGAAGAATTATGGTGCTAATTTAAGAAAGAAGTTCAGCATTTCAACACAAAAGTTAGAGAGGAAAATGCTGCCCATAAACTTGTGTTTGTGTTCTTAGTTTCTTCTAACATTTTATAGCTCAGTGGATTGATCTTTCTGACAGAATGTCCTTGCCAATAAGAATTCAGCATGGTTTTGTGGGTGAATATGTGTAAAAAAGTATTTTATTAGAGAGAAACAATTCAGGGACTGAATCCAGGTCATTTGATATTTCCTTACAAGGAGCCGTTGGTTATGCCAAAGAATGAGAATAGAAAGAATACAACTCAAAAGGCACATTGCTTGTACACTTTCCAGAGCATGTGATTTACTCCCACCATGTTGTAGACAGGCCATGTTGTGAAAGTTTTATTCCATTTGATTCTGGGTATGACTTTATAGCCAAACACCTTTATAGTTAGTTTGATTCCCCTATAAAAGTCAGTAGGTCGGCCTGCTTTATCAAGAATGGAAAGAAAATGCTAACAAATATCTGAACTTCTGTAGGCAAAAATCACAAAACTGTGTTTCGCTTATTTCGGCCATGTCATGCAGGCGGAATTCACTGGAGAAAGCAATTATACCAATGCTTGGAAGAATTAGCAGTAAAAAGAAACCAGGCTGTCAAAGAACACAGTGGCCAGACACTATCAAAGCTGTCACCGGCCAGAGCACAGAAGTAGTACAAGATCAGAAGAAGTAGAGACCTGGCCCATAGACTCGCCAAGAGTCAGTCATCTCTGAATCATCATCATCATCATCATCATCATCATCATCATCATCATCATCATCATCATCATCATCATCATCATCATCA
>JANHFL010006163.1:57046-70551 GCA_032468155.1 Oxyrhabdium leporinum
CCCAAAGAGGGCTTAGTTCAGAGTTCTATACGGGCTCCTTTATTTCAACAAGATGCTCTGAAGATTTGATCTAACTATTTCTACCATCCTGTGGAAGAGACAAGGAACCTTCTTAACCAAACCCGCTCCTATTAAACGGAAGGTGGTAATGGAGAAGAAAACAGCCATATGTGAAATGCCAAATTGGTTTTTACTGATTTGCTCTTGGCTGAAGAGCCTTCAGAGTAGGGCTTTCAGGTACAGATGCAACAGACACCAGCTCCCCAAAGGCAACAGGGCTGGTTAGCCATATTTAGAAGTATTCATCTAAGGAACTATTCCCCCTCCCCCAGAGAACTCCAGAATAATTATATAACTTCACCACTGGGAAAAAAATGTCATACTATACCTAATGTGGGATAATCCCTATGTTTTTGAGAAAACATTAAATTATTAAGATAGGGAATTGCTATTCCGAAGGAGCCACTCCCTAATAAGCAAGGCTCAAATATTTCCAGAAGTGTTCAAAATGCGCGTATGAAATAGCATTTTATTTTCTCCCTTGTTTTGGTCTCCCTATATCCACAAGATTTAAAAACAAGCATTGAGTCACTTTGATAATTAGACTCCAGCAACAAAGAACAAACATACAGAGCTGTTGTCATTAAGAAGGTGTATTTCTAAATAGAAGTTGGATAATTTTGATTTTCTTTTTCATTCGGCCAGCATCTGCAATTCACTTCTCTTTTGGTTGTGTGCAAATTGCTCAGGATTTAAGGGTATGGGATTTTAAAATACCTGTGTTAGAACAGCTGCATCTGTGAGCAATGCCCACTTACATATGTCAAATGGGGTTTTTAGGCGTTTAAGTGTGTCCGTGTGTAGAAAAGTGTAATCGCGCATAACTTATAGGGTGATGGAGAAGAAAGCAGCCATATGGGAAATGCCTAATTTAGCCAAGCACAGCCACATGCATTATGCAGTATGGATGCCACCTCTTTGCCCACAGAAGAAAGATGCTGAAAGGCAACAGAGCAAACTATCTTCTAGCAGCGAAGGAGGGAGGGAGCCCCAGCCAGATCACTGGGCCCGCTGCTTGAATGGGAGAGTGGCTAGGTTGGGTATTTTGGAGTTCTGTGGGTGCTACTTGCTCCATCTGGTGCCCACAGCTAGTACTGCAAAAACCGTGTGGCCTCCCCACAGATAAAGACATGGAAAAGTAAAGCCCAAAGAGTCCCTCCCAGAGCCAGCACTCCCTGCAGCCAACAGATAGAATGGCACACGCTTGCCCATGCCTGTTGCGCGCCCACCCCAGCCTGCCAGTCAAACTAGCAATGAAGGAAACATTACTGCGAAATGGAACTGGAAAGGAGGGACGTACTGGACTCTCGGAAGCTCCCTGGAGGCAGCATCGATTAGGAGAGAAAAAGGAAAAAAAGAAAAGAAAAGGGAGTTACCCAGGTGGCCACAGCTTTTCATCGAATATTAGATATGATCCATAATCTTCATATCCCACTGATCAGAGTTTGGTGGAAGAGCGTGTGGTTTGCATGGATAAAGTCTCAAATTCAACCTCTGCAGAACTGAAAAGGTTGCTCTCCCCCAGGGTGTACAATGTATGTCCTGTAATCCAGATTTGTAGAATGTCCCTTCTATTTACCAGGTGCATGGAGGCAGGGCCTTTTTCCAACGACAAACTCAGAAATGAAAAAGAAGGATTCTCCTTCTAGAGGGTGACTATCTTACCTGGAGAGTTGAAGACAGGGGGTGAGGCAGGGTTGAAGCCCACAGACTCAGCAATGAGTGTGTTGTAGGGACTGCTCCCGCCCCGTGTCTGCAGCACGGGGTTGGTCAACAGGTGGTTCCCCATTGTACCTGCAAAGAGAGTGTATGCACAAGTGTTAGGATTCTGCAGGACACAAATGTCCGTATCTCGACAAGAAAAAGTTTGTGGTGGGTGGGTGGCAAAGAGTGGTAGAACGTAAAGAAGCTCTTTGGAGGAGTGGTTGCTATAATATAAGCTAGACTGGAGCTCTATCTTTCTCTCGTGAGGACATCTGGACCTAGCTAAAAAAGAGAAGGCTACTTCAGAAGAAATTGATGCAGAGTATTAGGTTAAGAGTTGAAGAGGGGGCTTTGTAACTGCCCACTTAGGGCAGAAGATCTTACTCAGCAGTACTGATTTCCCTCTTCACTTGTACGGGTGCAGATTCTCATTCTGGTTTAGGACAGGTTCATTGGAAATGATGGACCACTCACCTCGGTTAAGTGTTGGAGTGCTGTTGAGATCACCTGCCATAAAACTGGACTCAGTCTGTTTCCTCACAGTATCATTCCACATTCTCCGGATTCGGCTCTAAAAAAAAAAGCCCCATTCTGTATTTAACAGAACTTTATCTGTCTGTTTTCCCCATTTGTCTTACATTCATACCCTGGTCTTCTCAAAAGCTTTAGTTTGGCTAAATCCTCTAGATTTAACTAAATCGTCTGCTTAATGACTGATTTGCACTAATCCCTGCCAGACTTTACCTGTGTCCCAGAGTAGTAACGGTTGTTGCTGCGGATAGCTGAGGTCTTGAGGGAACCTAGTGTGGCACCTGGTTGGCTCCGGAGGCAACAGGATGCATGTCGCAGGCATTTGCTGAACTCACGGTGCACCTAATGCAAAACAGGGGAAAGAGAAAAAAGGAGAGAGAGAAAATGCATTGTTCCACTCTGCTTTCAGACAAGTCATTCATTGTACTAGGCCTTAAGGGGGTCCAGTTGGCAACATATTGCACCTGGACCTTCCTTTGCTGCTGCTTCTGTCTTTTTTTTAACTTATCACATACATACAAGCATTAACAAGAGAAAGACAGAATATTTACACAATATCCTTTGACTGGTGTGGATAAGAAAATTTCCCAGTAACACAAGGACTCTTCATGCCATTCTGCTGTTTTAGCAACCATTCTTAGCTTTTCAGAAACAATCTTTACCGTCATGCAAAACTAGGGATGCAATATTCTCTTAATTGCTTAAATAAAGAAAAGAGTATAAACTAAAAAGGTGTCTCAATTTGCCAGGAATATTTTTAAAATAAAGAGTAGTAGTTACAAAAAACAAACAAACCCAGGTAATGAACACTGTTTGAAAAAGTCAAATATGCTCTTTCTCATAAATCACGATGAGTTGTACATGATTTAATTCATCTAGGTTCAAAACTAGAATTTGTATTCATATACAAAATCTATGGCAATCTGATGTCTTAATCAGCTAATTATTAAGACTAGTATCTATATTCTACCAAAACTCTTGTGTCTGTAACTTGTAATTAAGCAAAATGGTGCAAAACTTTTTCAACCAAGGTAACTCAAATGGGCTAACTTAGGGAATGCATCCAAAACCCAGGACTCATGACTGCTGTGGAACTAGAATTTGGTAAATTTTATAAAACATTTTATGACATAAAAGTATTATAAAGCATTTTATAATACTTTATATAATAATGCTTATACATAATAAAACATGTTATAAAACAGTTCCTGTGATCAACTTCTGATGTCTGAATGTCCTTATACAATTCCACATGGGCTACTTTCAAGACATATACATTTCTGAATATGACTCCTGAATTTTAAAGAACTGTTCAAGTACATAAGAAGCTCTTCCATGGTTAAAGACATTGAGGGCTCTGGTAAGGAAATATCTCTGAAATGATGACCCAACTGTCATAGGTTGTCTATGATTGAATAAAATTATTTCATCAGATACTTCAATTCATAACTAGTGAATACAGATTCAGAGTATCCTACAATCAATGCTGCTTTTCTGCAAAGAAGCCCATACCTCTGACGAGGAAGCCCCCTTGCTTCTATAAAGCCCCTTGATCAACGTCTTGCAGCATCACCTCCACTGGATTACCTCAACTTCCCACTCTAACCTGTGTCATGTTCTTCAATACCAGGATTACCCACCTTTTTCTGCAGTGCACAATGAAAAACAAAGAAGAACATGCCCTGGAAAGCATTGAAGGTAGTGAAGAGGTAGGCCATGACAATAGACTCCTTGTTGATAAAGAGGAGGCCGAAGGCCCAGGTGAGGCCCAGGAGAAAAAGTAGAGTAATGGCTCCAAGTGCCCAAGACCTGTAGAAAGAGAGACTAGTAAATTCAAGATGGCCATTCATTCCCCTCACCTGGAACATTTGCTTATTTAATATTAAATAAATAGGGATGGGAAAGCTTATAATTATTTGTAGACCCATTACATAAAGGAGAAGATAATTCACCTTTTTTTTCCTCCCAGCATCCAGTCGAGATGGATTCTATATGTTTGATGTTAAATTTATTTGATACTTGGATTATTTTTTTCTTTGTACACCAATCTTTTTTCTTTGTTGTTGTTATTAGTGCTGGATGTATATTTTTTGTTGTTTTTCTGTTTTGTATTTTGCTTTCGTTAATAAAACAAAACAAATATATTATTTAAAAAAAGGTGAGCCTTGATAACATTGGGGCTTCACTACTCACATCTTCCTCCTACCTTCAGAAAGGTTCTTTAACTTTGTACACAGGGCAAGCTGCCTTGAGAAAGCGAACTTGGTTTTTAAGGGATGGACTCAATGCTTGATGAGATGGAGCTACTGGCTAAATGGACTAGAATCTACTTGTGCTGCACATTTTATGACAAAAATACACCAAAGTGCTCATTTACACAACAAGCCACAAGGAGAAGAACTGGAAGGGCCTTAAGTGAGATTTAAATGACTTATATCCTGAACAACAGCCTCAGATAGTGATTATAAAATCCAAGGTAAGGTAAAAATTGCAGGAACACATTACTACTTCTCCAAGGCCAACTCATATTCCCAAGCCTTAATGGTCCTATCTTCTTCCTTGCTCTCTAAGAAAGAATTTTTTAACTGTTTTTCATAGGTTTTCTCCCAAGGGTAAGTTTAGGAGTGAGGAAAGAGATAATGTGTGTGACTGAACACTGGGACTTGTTTTTCTGTATATATAATGAAGGGAAGACTTCCTCTGTGATGTTTGCCAATGCCAGAGGGTGAACCAGAAAGAAATGGGTGAGAAGACATGAGATGAGAAAATAAAATTAAAAAAAAAATCTCTTCCAGTTCTCTGATGAGGTTGTGTGTCAGATGTTACTAGTCAAAAAACTGCTTAGTGAGCCCTGTTTTCTTACTCATCCTTATCCAATCATGCTGATGTCTATAAAGCTGCTTCTTTTACTTTTGTCCTCTGCTATTACCCTCTGGTTTTATTCATGTATTACAAATGAAATGGGGGGAGGGTAATATCATATCACACTCCCCATTCACAGTTCCCTACAGTTCTCTATCTTAAGTTTAGTTTGGTAGTCATCTAGGTGTTCTTTTTTTCTCCTCTCTTTCTCTCACACATAGCAATATTTATTTTAATCTTCTGGTGTTTTAAAATATCAAAAATATTCCAAATTTAACACACACCCCTTTTTTGTAATACAATTATGCGCCAGCCTAGTTCGTTGTAAGCTGGCCTCACACCAGAAAGCCTGAATAATTAGATACTCAGTTTTGTTTCTGAGCATACATTCATACATTTATGCTCTTTCTTAAACTTCATTCTACTGGAATAGATACTATTGGAATTAGTAAGAAGAAAGTTCCAGACATTCAGAAATTGAAGATACTTTCTTTAGATTGAAGAACATTCAATTTTCATTAAAACACTGGTTTTTGCTACTCTTAGTTTCCATAAACATGTTTGTTCTCAGTCACATTTTTTTTAAATACAGGAAGTTGAATATTCCCCATCATATAGCATCCACTCTACAGTATATGGAACTATCCATGTATCCTACAAAGAAAGAAAGAGCTTCCTCAGATAGAAATCGTATAACAAGGCGTGGCCTCATTCTTTTATATTCAGAATATTCTTCATATGATTGTTGTCTTCCCTTATTCTTCCCATTCCCAGTAATTTTTTATTTATATCTGCACCTTTGACTGCATTCTTTTCAAAAGGAATTTCTCACTAAAATATTGCTGATGTGCAGAACTGTACAGTTGTATTTCTGGCTATTTTCCCTGAAAGGTTTGGTTCCCATTTCTGTGTTTTACATCAAAGAAAGTCCACATCATTTTCATACTCTGTTCTTTTTATAATGATGCTGATAACAGGCACAGAATGTTGTCACGTAGTGGGAGAGTCTAACATGATTGCTTTGTGGTAGGGGTGGAGGTTGGGGAAGCCTTGCAACAGAAGGTCTACCCCTTGGTCACCTGTTATGAGCTACTTTTAGAATCCAAAGTATTTTCAAAGAAGTGGCCTCTAGTTTCAATTATATTTTTATTAACCTCAACCCCAAAATCATACATAAATTGAATCAACCTTAACTCATTTTGATTCTCAGGTCAACATACCACTTGCTCTATCTCCTGTTTCATATGTACAGTATACACCTGAAAACCATCAATAGGAATGCCTTCTCATGTATACAGTTTTTTAAAGCATAACGTAAGTGCTCCCCTAGTTGTGTGACATATGAAAAATAGAATATACATGGTTTTCTCTCACTGACTTGATATTTGCACCAGCAGTCTACTAATGTTGAATGCATGTTCTTATAATTGGGCAGTTAGAACAATGCAAGGGTTTCTGTTGTTATACCACTTTCTTTACAGTGTAGTAGTCTTTTTTCCTGGGCTGGCTCAACCATTTGGGATATGGCATCGGGTTGCTCTACCTTCATTTGGGGGTAGCTCAGGATTTCATCCTGTCTTGCCATGCAACCATGGGGAGTATCAATTAATATTTGGCCCCATATGTCACTATTCTGCTCAGATGGTAATAAGTGACTGGAAGGTAGAGAAGCCAGTTCATTATCTGGTTACCTTAGGCTGGCCATCAGTATAAACTTCTGCACAGGTTATGGATTAGTCAAAATGGTTTGCCCCTAGTGTCTAATGGATTTGATTTCCTGAATTGAATCCACATGGGGATTTTCCTGTACCGGTTGATCAGTGGAACCACAAAAACAGTGTGGACAATACATAAGACTGTCCCCCACCTGATTTGATGGGGAGCTGAAAAGTATGAAACAAAAGGCATGGCAGCTTTTTGAGAACTTCTGGAATAAAATCTTGGGATCAGTCAGGACACCAAAGGTTCAAGTTGATTAAGAACATTAATTCATGGCAGCAGAGACAGCAACAATTACCTATTTTCCACTGCTTCTGCTTTTCTATCTCCTCCACCAGGATTGCCGGGACCATGGGATGAGAAGCTGGAAGACTTTATGCCTCACTCTAAACAGTTGATATGATTGTTTGCAAAGAAAGCCACAATAGATGCATTTTGATTTGGACTCCATTGTCAGAGCAGGTATAATGTGGTCCCTTTTGGGAACTACTTTATTCTGTTGTTTAATATTCTCAGCTTGTGGATACTGAAGATTTGAACAGACTGTATGGAGAAATGAGTCCATACCAACCCCACCATATGTCCCTCTGGAATGAGCCAATAAATACCTATCAGATTGTTACAAGACTTGTTTCTGAGCAAACATAGGGCACAAATATCCTTCTTTCATCTACAGACATTCATGTATTCCCTCTCTGAATGCTATGTATTTTTCTTCTTTTTATTTTTATGTATCTATCGATCAATGTTTGCATATTATTTATTAATGTATTATTATACTTTTCTTTTGTTATTTGTATACTGTTTGGGGGTGATTACGTGAGAAATATATTTTAATGATTGAATAAATAAATAACCATTAAAATTAATTCTTTTGATTTTCTGAATAAAGACAAATAACAGGAACTGTCCCTTTGTATGAAATATTTAGAAACCCTAAACAACATGTTGACAGACTGAACTAAACTGGAATCCAAAACAGACAGCAAGAATAAAAGAAGTGGGATGAAAAATCATACCAATAGTGAATACATTCTTTGCCATTAAACTAATTAGACTATGATCCAAATAGAAAACCTCTACCTATTGCTAACTGCAGATCCCAGCATCCCTTCCTAGCTAACTTACTAGTTTAGTTAATACGTGCAGAGCTAAAGTTCCCCATTACTGAATTCCAGATTTACAGGATTCTTAAATCATATGTACATGAGGGCCATCCTATATAAACTAGGTTTATTGAATCTCTTCTGTTCAGTTTTCATGCATGGCCTGACTGAAAATGAAGGGAACCAATACACTGATATTCATCATGATGGTTAGAGGGCATTCTGGGAGCTGCTAAAAGAAGGGCATGCGGGGATTGCATTCGGCCATGGATGCTCAATTTGCCAAACTTCATTCTTGGAACTCCTAGAGATTATCAGCCTCTCTTGGATGCATCTGTTCACTCTTGCTCCAGCTACCCTTAAGTAAGTTCTGAGCCACTTGAGCTAGCTTAAGGAAGGTGAGTGAACTCTGCATTTCTCAGTTTGGTAAATGTTAAAGTGAAACTATTTGTCTTAACTTATCAACAAGCAAGGTACGTTCTGCCCACCAACCACCATTGCTGGATTATTCTATTATGAAAACGAGTATGAGAAGGTGTGAACTTGTGAGTAACACATGTGTTTTGACAGATTTGTCATTTGTAAACTATTTGCTGAATTTCCCCCCCCCAATTTTCTTAATGAATGTGTTTTTCACCTCGCTTGCTATTGAATGAAATAACTCTATTCATCTGAGAGAATGGGAATTCCTTTTACAGAGGTATGCAAGGTTGTGCTTTTTGAAAATGGGGGAATAGCTTCAAGGTGTCTTTGTAGTGGGCTGTTTTGCAAGAACATCAGCTGTCCAAAGGCCTTGGCTAGACAAATGCTTCAAGGCATCATCCTGTTTCTGAGCTACCCCCAAAGCTCAGCATGCCAAAAGGACCATTTCAATCCTTCAGACTCATTTCTCTGGAACTAAGTCTTTCATCCCCAGCTGTGAGTTGGTAATGAGATATTGCTGGACCTCACTTATGAGGGTTTCCTGTCCTATTGTCTTGAGAAAGGTCTACATTTAAACACAGAGTTGCCTATTTTTGTCTGGGCTAAACCAGTTCCGGTGTACTGGTTTAAAGGATCCAAAAGACATTGTTGCGTCAGACAACATTAGAATTAAGCTGTTAAGCTAAAGAGGCACTTCAACCTACATCAAAAGGAATCCAAAGAGAAACTTACTTGATATTGTCCAGTCGGCTGGAATCAGGCTTGAGGACAGATGTGTTGCGGATCATCTTGTGCAGAGTGATCATGAGGAATACAAGGTTGATCTGGAAGATAATGTACAGATGAATGAACGAATGAATGAATGAACGAATGAACGAATGGATGTGTGTGATGGAATTCTTTGCCTTACAGTTCCCCCAGTCAGCAACTTCTCTCTGGCCCATTCTGAGGTTGACAATGAATTCCCACTGCATTGCAAGGTTGCATGGTTTGGAGTGAGATGTGCATTATAGCACATCTTCCGAGCTTTGGGAAGAAAAGGGATATCTAACCAATTGGGAAGTGTTGGAATAAGGACTTTAGTTACTGTTCCCGGGTTGAGGAAAAAAAAATCCCAGCTCAACTACTCCAAATAATCCTTCAATGACTCACCCCAATAACAAAAGAAACGGGTCCAATGAAGCTCCAGATGAAGTAGTTATCAACTCGAAGCCAACAACTGCCAAAAGCAGAGCAAGACATGTTTAAATAGAGACCCAAAAAACAGTGGATATCCCACACCTTCACTACTGCATACAATAGTTCAACTGACAATCCCACCAAAACATGCTTTGAAACCTAGATTAATTTCTTATTCATCCAACTGCTTTGGGCTTCTAGCATAGCTTTCCTTTTGGTATCCCTTGTCTTACCTCTAAATTCTTACTTCTTCTTTCATTAAAATCTAGTATTTCTACTGTTTCTCCAAAAAAAAAGTATTTACCCTCTTCCTTAAATTAGACACATTGGATCTTTGATTAAAAACAGAACATCATTCTTGTTCATCTTCCACCAGCTGTGACCCCTCTACTTACGCCTTTTCAGTGCCGTAGCTGCGGTAGTCAATAGCGGCAGCAATTCCTACTACCAGGGCAGGAAAACAATAGCCACCCAGATAGTAGTATTTCCTACGGGAATACTCGCTTTCAAAGACTTCAACCAGCATGAGGTAAAGGTGAATGGCCTCCAGGCACATCCAGGAGAATGCTGCCAGGAAAAAATAGTGCAGCAGCCCGGCAAAGATGGGGCAGGCAATCTGGGATTGAGGGGAAAAGAACACCAGTTAGCATGGATTTCTGTATATATATATTTTTTGGAGGGGGGAGGGGAATATAATGATTTATTTAAAATCTCTACATATCTCTACGATAAGATAACATGAAATTTATATGTTGTTAATATTAGAAAAAGAGAAGATTGTCTTCATCTCTACAAATCATTCTGTGCCCTAAACTGCTGCTCCTTAAAGGCAGTCCAAATTCCAAACTACAGCTTCCATCAGCATAGCCAGCCTGGCTAATGTTGAGCAGTGACGCAAGGCCACACGCTGTTTCCATTTGTTTTGTACATTGGCCCCCTGCAATAATATTCTTTCACTCAGTCTCCCTACTTCCACTCATCATCACGTGCCCTGGGACTTCTTTGGGGGCAACGGGATCATCTGCAGCTCTTGGTTGCTTGCATAGCAGTGCTGAATTGTATTCAGTGCCTGCTTCCCCAGCCTTAAATATTTCTTCTGTCACTCATAACACAGAGATTCTTCTCCCAGTTTTGATAAGCTGAGATTACACTATTAGAAATGCTCTAGGATGAAAGAACTATTAATTTCTTCCTCCCTGTTCCCTCTTTTTGCCAACTAATGGGAGTAAGATGCTCAATTTTGTCTTTTTGCTTTGTTTTGTTTGTTTATCTTATGGACACACACACCTTCCCGCTCTCGCAGGTAACCCTCGTAAAAGAGTGGTGCAGTACTATTCCTGCTATGGCCATCATCATCACCCCCATGCAATCGTAACCAATGCCATCATCTCTAAGACTATGCTGTTGCACTGAGAAGGGGCAGCAGGTAACCTTCCTCCATAATGAGACATTTATATCTCTACAGTAAAGGGAAGATGCTTCACAGAGAAAACAGAATTCTGCTTCTGAGCTAGAGTAACCCCTCACGTCTTATTTTTATATCACTTTTATATAAATTTTTAAACGAGGTGATAAAAACTAATACAAACTATTATAAAGTACCGGGGGGGGGGGGGAAGAGAGAAAAAGCAAAGAAAAAAGCAAAAAAGACCAAGAAAAGAAAAAAATGTTGAAGAAGAAAGATATAAAGTGGCTTTGGATATTCTTCACAGTGGTTATAAATATAAATATATTGTAACATCTCTCTCTAAAGTTATGTTGTATTATTCTTTCTGTAATCTATCCTGTGATAACTTCTCACTTTTGTGAACTATACAAAAAAGATATTTGAAAACATGTTATCGGGAAATCTTTTTGCAGTCTAATATTTCCTTCGTACTACACAAGAGATCAGTGAGATCTTCAGTGAAACAGTGGCCCAAGAGACGTATGCAGGCTACACACGTGCACACTATTTTCTGAATACGAAAGGCTTATCAATGTCACCCTGAATTTGGCAAGCCAAACGGAACCTAGTGAGTTCCTCATGCCCCCCTAATGTGCCTTGCAGATCCTACTGTGCAGAGGAGCAGTCCACGGTGGCTTTGCATATAATAGGAAGGGAAAACCATCACATACCTCATACTGCGTCTTGTCAATTCCAATAAGAAAAAGGAGCTCAGTCATGAAGAGATTGATGCAGAGGTTCTTGTGGATGGTGTTGCGGTCAGTTTGCAACCCACGAAGGAAACAAAAGGTGGATATGCAAATGGCCAAGCAGACCAGAGAAATCACAATGCCCACCCATGTGATGACAGACAGCAAAAGTTCATTGATGCGGCCCTGATACTGAAAAGAAAAAAGGAAGAAGTCTGGTGTGTGTGTGTGCGTGTGTGTTTCCCCTATCCCCTTACCCGCATTCTATATTTTATACTGAATTAAGTAATTAGCACAATGGTCTTCACTATTGGGTAGCCTTGGTATGCTTTGGTCATTCTCCAAATAGTGCAAAGCCATTCCACTCTTATTGACATCACAGACGGCCCATCTTCTTAACATTTTGAAGAGTAACAGCTGCCCTGATTTTACATCTGGCCCATACAACAAGATAAAGATTCAGCAGGCATTAAGAGTTAAAAGGAGGGCCCTGATGATAGGAAACCATTTCCCTCCCCCTAACAACTTGTCATATTTTCTCCCACCCTGATTCAGGTAAGTGATATTCTTACAATTTCGCGGTGTGCCATGAGGACTGCAAAATTGGTGAGGTGACTGCAAGCACAGGTGGTGTGGGTCTTGTTGGTCTCCATCAGTCGGCAGCCCTGTGTGGACCAGTATCCCATCATGGAACGCTCCGAATAGTTCCAGAAAGAGCAATTGGCATTGAAGTGATTCTTGTCCTATGTGGAAAGAGGAATGGGTCTGGGTGTCATCAATAGAATAAAGATGGGGGAGAAAAGGGCACTCCCTGAATACAGGTAGTTCATTATATTGGAAAAATGTGTGACCTGATAAAAAATGATTTTATACAAGCTCAAAACTTTAACAGTGAAGCCTTTACAAAGTGTAAGTTTGCCACTGTTGTAGTTTAGTATAAAGCTGATTACAAGGCACAAGTACCAAGGTATGGGACTTATTGACATATGCAAAGAAAAGGAAACAGATAGAGTGATCCCAGGAATCATGCTTATCTCACCTCCAGGTGGGAGAGAGTAAAGATGACAGGGTCCATAAGAAAGACACGACTAGATTCCTTATTGATGGAGGCAGCGATAACTTGGGAATTGACAACAAGTGAGGGGCTAAGTGGACCAACTTCACTTCCAAGCTTGATTGTGGCATTCTCAGTAGAAAGGAAAAATCCCAAATTATTGTAGAGGATGAAAACAACTTTGACCACCCCTAAGGAACAAAGGGAAAGGAGATCAGGCCTACAGCCTGGGGTGTAATAGACAGAATGAATTACTGCTAGAAAGGGAGGAAAAGAGATAATTGCATGATGATGGTCTCCAAAATGTTCTGGGAAGATGTTTATCAAGGTCCTCCCCAAATCTGGAATTCCTTCTCTTGCTCACCATTACGGCTGTTTTGCTTGATTGTGTTGGCTGATAACTGGATTGAGTTTCTGGTAGTATATTCATGTGGGAACACAATATCTGGCACTTGCCCTTCTGTATTTAACACAGAGACCTCCAACACTACAATGGGAGAGAAGAACGGAATAGGTTAACACAAAAACAGGTCAAACAACATAAGAAGCAGTACCAAAGGTGCTTTTTCAAGAGGCAACTGGGCTTTCTTGTTTTTCTTTGAAGACATTTGCTTCTCATCCAAGAAGCTTTAATCCAAGATGAGAAGTGAAATCTCTTCAAAGAAAAACAAGAAAGTCCAGTTGCCTCTTGAAAAAGCACCTTTGGGACAACCATGACCTGGATGACTGAG
>JANHFL010006163.1:70651-86943 GCA_032468155.1 Oxyrhabdium leporinum
CTTCAAAGAAAAACAAGAAAGTCCAGTTGCCTCTTGAAAAAGCACCTTTGGGACAACCATGACCTGGATGACTGAGACTCTCCATAGACCTAAGAAGCTGTAGTAATCACCCTTCTTTCATCTGAAAATTTGCATGTTTCTGTATAGATATTGAATGTAACCTTCATGTTTCTTCATGGTTAGACAACCAGAATAGAAATGGGGTGGCTTGATTTCAACCTCTCTTTTGTCGTGCTAAGTTTATACTATGACCTTCAAATGTTTGATAGTTGTTAAATTATCATCTCTACTTTGCTTCTCCTAATACTATATTTCTTTATAATCAGTTCTGTTACAGTCATATTGCTACAGTGAAAGTGTGTGCTAAATGCAAGAATTCAGTATAGGCAACTGTACCATTTCTGCTTATTCTGATCTGTTTTCCAGTCCATTGTGGATTATTGTTTTCATTTGTATCTAAACAGATGGAGCCATTTTACAGTTTTACTGCTTGCTCTATTGGTCTGAGGTCACTTAATCCAAGAAGCAGTGACACACCAGAGAAACCTGGCAGGAGACTAGGTTTCTATATTTATTATTCAAGAGCTATGAGTTCAGTCTGGCACCAGACACAAAAGATATGTTTCTCCAGGTTGCCTGGGCAAGATATTAATTTATAGTTATGCAGAACGCTATTGTGAGAATTTTTTCCACACAAGGAAAATGGTTTGCAAAACTGACTGAATTTTCTGATCTTTTTAGTCTAGCTAGCATCACATTATATGACATTTTCATGTAATGAAATGGCTTGGATTACGTTGCTAAAAGGTTGGCAAAAGCTTAGGAATGGATTTGAACTCAAGAAGAGATAGCCACTGCCTGAGATACAGGAAGGTACATACATTTTCAATAGGGCAGGATATGCCCAAGAGAACTGGATGGGAAATTTCTAAATTCTACTTCTCCTAGCTCTACTCTTCTCTTCTTTCTCTTCTCCGGTTTAATACCCTGTTCTTTTCTACTTGCTTTAACACCATCAGCTGCGTTTGTACTTTCTGCCTAGTAAAAACAAAACATTTGAATGTGGCATCTAATATGTAACCATGTTTGATATGATTCTGCAACTGATCGAGTGAATGAGTTTTATGATGAAAAGATATCTTAAAGCCCACTTGATTAAGTGAGACAATGCTAATATACTATCATCCTAGCAGGGGCTGTGCCAAGCAGACCCAGCCTTGTGCCTGTTCAGCAAAATCCTTTCTCTTGTTTTTACCCCACAGACCTATTTGTAGAGGGCTCCTGAAGTAAGGAAGTGGGGAAATGCTACAGATATCCTTTCCTTGTATGTAATGAAGAATAAATGAAATTAATGCTGCTTCCATGTAAGAAACCTGCTTCTCCAATGTGTCATGTGATGGAAATATAGATCACACTTTTCAATGGGTGCAACAGAGAAATGAGGACACTGCCAGGAGGTATAAATCGAGAGCCTTTCAAAAGTAAATAGCATCTTCCTCTTTTTTTTGAGAGCCTGCATTTGATAAAGGCTCCCACCTCCCTAGGTTTATAGAGCACAGGCACTGTGTACAATAATGTTCAGTACACATTTTGAAGAAAGAATGGTTGACTGGCTTAGAATTGCTGCAGAGAGGCACAAGTCTGCTGCACCCACTCACTCTGTGAAGTTCCCTCCCTCCCTCTTGACTTCTTCAAGATAAAGCAGACAGGCTGATGCTTACCGACGTTATTCTTAGCAGTGACAAAACGGGCTGGTTCCTTGACGTTGTCAGCCAGAAGGAAAGCTCCCTCTTCTAGGATATCAAGCAGCATGGTGGCAGTGTGCACCTGCTCTGTGGCATTCATGTCCTTCCATGATTCCAGTGCCTCTGGGCGCAGGAGGTTGTCCACCGTCTCCACCACAGCCTAGAATGACATTGAGTTTTGAGGAAATGGATCCACTTCTCATACTCCGTTCCCTCCCAACAGTTCTTCTGCTCTTGCACTTTCTTTTCTCTTCTTTGCCATTGAGCAAAGATCCATTCTTCATGCTACTGCTTATATTTGATAGACAAAAGGCGTATGTATTATTAATCTTTATCCATGACACCCTGAGTGTTATGTATTTTTTTAACCCTCAAAACCCGGAGGATCTGAGATTGTCATTTTGCCATTGTTAGTTAGGTGCATCTCCTGAGTAGAACGGGCCAATCCAAAGATGTTACCATTTATGGAAGTACTGTCGTAACTGTGTATTCTCCCTCCTGTCCTATTTTCTTACCTAACTTCTGTTTACTCTCATTAGATCAAAATTCTTGTATGGATGGAAGGAGCTTTTCAATTTCTGAAATGCTAATTCAGTATTCAAGGCACAGTATTTTCCGAACAATCCACTAGTAGAAAATGCAATTCTTCATCTCAGGAACTACAGGCATTGCTCATCATTATTTTGAGTATTATAAAATGGGCAAGTCCATTCTGCAAGCAACTACAAGATACAACTACTGTACTTTGCTTGCAGAGTGAGAAGTAGCATAGCTCCCATGTTTAAATATTCATATAATTTATCACAGGTTTTGAAAAGTTGTTTCTCCTTTATTTTTAAATGACTTTCCCCCCCCTCAGCATGTATCCTCCAGATTTCTTTTCTGGTGGGACTTTTTTCTGTTTATTTTATTTAATCTAGGGATTGAAGTTCAACACAATGGGATGGGTGCCAGGCTGAAAAGGTTGACTTAGAGCCTCTTTTGTGTCATTCGATTCAAAAGCTTGCATTTATGACCCTAGTTCCAAATAAATGAACTGCAACCTTTTATTTATTTATTTTTTAAAAAAAACCATCTAATTTTATATTATATTAAATTAGCCACATTGGCATAGAATGAAATGTAGTTTTTAAGTAGTACTACTAGCAGTAATAGTTGAGAGATTACTTGCATGGTGATTTGTGTTCTGGACAACTACAAATAGCTTCCTACATAAAATGAAAATGATATAGGCTTGGTGGAGTTTTCTATGTATTGTTTCCAGCATTAAGGTTTTTACATTTGACTATCTTGTGTGGGATGTTTTCTGGATATCCTTATTGGTTGTATATCCAGAACAATTAAAATGAGAACCATTGTTATAGAAAGGACAAGACTGTTCCACCTGTAATTCAGATAACATTGCACAAGACCAAAGAAAAAAATCTTTTTGGTAGCAAAGCATGTCCTTCCCCAAAAGATTATCTTGTCTGTTTCCTCATAATTTCCGCAGGTGGCTGAACAATTTGATATATACTACCAGTAAGTTATATATATGATATGACTATATCAGGTGTGGGATAAAAATATTTTAATAAACATAAACAAGCAACTTTTTAATGCTGCTCTAAATTTAGGGTGCTTCTAAATGAAACAATTTCTTTGAGATAGAAACATGCAGGTCTCAGAGAAATGTCAGCATCTCCCTGAGACCCACATATGTTTGACAGCTTATTTCTTGCCCACAGCTATTCCTACCTGAATTTAGAACATTGATGTCCTCACCTTGATATAGTCTTTGCAGGTCCTTTCTCTCTTATGCATCTGTAGAGTACAGCATACAAGCCCAGAGTCAATGATGGTCCATATATCAAAATTAAGGAAAAAAATAATTAAAATTCCCCAAAGGCCTCACTCTACCCCAATACGGTTTATCTATGAGTTTCCTTAACACTGTTTTTTCCGGACATAAAGTCACCAAATAGGCAGAAGATAATAAAAAAGAAATATCCTAAGTGACAATGTGAATCCATGTAAATTTTAATTTACTGGTTGTTTGTTATTCAAAGAGACAGGTTGAATTAGACAATTGTATCCATTTTTTTACCTTTTTTATTTCCTCACACTGTACATTTGATCAAATTCTTAAGTTTTTGATTTATGCTTTCAGGTCCGAATTCAAAATTATCACCAGAATTGCCAGGTTGTAATCCTAGACATTTACATAGGATTAGGTTATATTAACTCAATAACACATTATCTATTCTTTGAATGCATTCACATGATCGATCGTTATTTAAACATTCTGCATTGTTATCATCAGAGCTAATATAGAATCCTATAGGAAAACCAATGAACATGACCAGAGTCTCTATATAGCAACAGCATCTGGTAGACAGCACCACAAAATTAGCCATCTAAAGATATTTCTTCATAACTATTCTCATATTAAGGGTAATAATCAGGAGACATGGAAAACTAAATTTATTGTTTATTGTAAGGCAAAATAAAAAAAACCCAACCCATTCAGACATTTAACATATATTTTTTTTCAACCACTGGATCTTTGGGCTGCTAAAAGGTTTTTATGCCAAATTGCTATTCTGTTTCAACGGCCCAGGAAAGTGAAATAAGATCAGGACACACAACCTGCTAAGAACAGTCTCCCAGTTAACATATCACCATGCACCTTGTTGTAGTTTTTGCCAGCTGACTCCCGCTCTATTGGACGCAGGGCCTGCAGTTGAGCATCTAAGATATCTAAGAGCTGCTCCATTAATTTGACAGAGGAACTAACATCTCCAGCATAGATGGCACCACGCGTATGTCGGGCAAGCTCAGTAGCAATATTGGCTGCGTTCTCTCCACTCTTGATCTGTCAAGAGGAAAGAAACATAAGACTACCTCAATCCAGCAAAAGAGTTATGCAGGCGTGAAGAAGCCTGATACCCATTGTGAAGATGAACTGTCTGATTAACAACTAGAGTGTGGGAAGAACTGCTGGGAAGAAAATGATACCTTTTGGGCCACCTGGTTGACCCAAGGACTTGTGCAGTTGCTGAGATCAGGCCCTCGTGGGTTCCAAATACCAAGAGTAGCAAGGCATTGGAAAGAAGCAATACCTGTGGGTGGGACAGCAAGAAAGACTTGTTAATCAATGTCAGTTGTGGCTTCAGCCTCTCATCCCTATCTATGCCCACTACAAAAGCAACCCACTGTTAAAGGTCTATGAAGAAGCATTATTAAGTTTGTCCAGAGCTGGCTTCACCAGGTACATGCTTCCCTTGTCCTCAATTACAATACAAATGTGCTCCAGCAGCATCTTTATCCAGCTACATCCAGCTGTTTTCATCTCATCCCAAGCTCACAATCGAGAGCTACACCAAGAGCTCAAAGGTGTCCAGAGACAGCCTGAAGGTACATGAAGACTGAAATCAGGTAGTTGCCATAGAAAGACAAGTTGAGAAACAGGAATAAGACCAGCAGATTTCATTCCAATACAGGGTTTTGCCACCTCAAGGATAGCACTACAACTTGTAGCGTTGGCTAATGGAAGAACTACACACTGCCTGGATTCTTTCATTTGGATCTGGTAAGCATCCAAAGGCATTCACCTCTGCAATAAAGACCAGAACAATTTGCCTAAAGCTACCCCTGGTGAAGCTGCTTATTTTTACCTCTCGTGCCCTTTGGGCAAGGCCTTTCCACCAGCATGCCTTGTTGTGTGGCTGGCCACTGGACACGCCTCACCTCCTTTGCTTCACAGAAGAGCTCTGGAAAGATGTGCTGGTTGTTTGCTGGTGGACGGCGGGTACTGGGCATTATGGCAGTGACTGTGTGAAGTTCTGTACCCTTCTGATTTATGGCACCTATAGGGTGGGTTGTGAGGGGTGGCTGCCGAGTGGTTGTAACAGCAGGCGATATTGTGCTGGTGACAGTGGTGGGACGAATAGTGGTTGTCGTGCTGAGTGGTGTTGAGGTAACTGGGCCTGTGGGCAGAGAGACAGTTGAGGACAAGCAATCCTTCCCATAAACAAAATATCCCTCCCTTCCCATTCAGGTCTTCGGTTGTAAAATTTTATTTTTTAAAAATGCCGATGCTTATTACAACTCCACTTTCGTTGATATTGCTTTGCATTGATCCAATTTATGGTACATCTTGATTTTCAGAGGATCCCTAAAATCTCCAGCAGAGTCTTTTCTTGCCCTGTATTGCTATATCAGATCCTTTACCCTGAAAATATCAGGGGCTGCACTTAAAACTTTGCACATGTAAAACATACGTTCCCTCGCTGAGTTCTCACCACAGTATTATTTATTCTAGCCAGAAAATCTCATTGAATGGAATCATCATTTAATCACGATCACATTTGTAATAAAAGATGCAGTTCTCCAGGTTATAAAGAGTCCCAGATTTTCTTTAGTATCACAAATTCTAGTTGCCATGGTTGCAAAAATATTTTTTTTTTAAAAAGGGGAGATAGTGATTACTAAATGTTCAAATGCAGAATATTCTGAAAAGGAGCTAATGATACCAAAAGAATTATATGTATTCTTTCCTCCTTACTATTGATTCCAGCCCAAATTTTTTGACCCTTGGTTTACTGCTGAACAAATATTCCATGAGGCTCAGTATACAGTAGTATATTTCTTTATATATCACTGTGTCTGGATCTTCCCTGTGTAGATTATATAAATGGCAAAAATTCATCAAATTTCCAAGTTATATTACTTTTTTATTTCAGTCGATCTAAAATGTTTAACCTGGATCAGCTTCCTTGCATCCCCTTAGCGCACATACCATTTATGACATCTTCTGTCAGATCTTTCTTAGGAAATACAAGCCATGTCTTCACACTGAAATCATTTTTAATTTTAAAATATAGCAAACTGTAGCATTTAGTGCTAATTTAAGTAAAGGTAAGCTTCATCCTGTCCCATCCCTTCTAAAAATATGTGTGTGACTCCTAGAGATACAACTGATCCATTATTCTCATTAAGGCTAAATCCCATTCATCCAGCCACAGCATGGGGATATTAACTGTGGAAATGCTCAGTTTCAAATACCATTCAGACAGAAACTGTGCCACTGGGATGAATGGAGAATGTACGAAAAACAAATTAGTGGTATATTGGGATAAACAGATTTTAATCTGGCCCTATACCAGAGCATGACTAATCTTGAACCTCTTTTATTTAAAAGTAGACTGAATTTTTCTCCTTCTGCCCAGCTTTAAGGAATTATTTTTTTGTAGCCTCTAGGCTTCTGCCAAATACTGAACATCAGACAATCCATCTCTCAATTTAAACTCCATGTGATGTTAACTGTCAGAACTTCAGGCACATACTGACTCTGGTAGGGTCACAGGGAGTTTGAATTGAGGTGAATAAACTTTCCAATACTTACTGTTTGACTGGAGCCTGAAGAACTGCTCGCAGCAAGTAGCAAAATTAAAGATATTTTAGATGTCAGTGCAAAAATGTAAGCCTTTCTTTTTAAGGTGATATTGCCTATACGTCCTCAAAAATTTCTTGAAATGTAATTACATCAAATAGTAGGAGTTGAGTTGCCTGAAAAACCTATAATTGCTTGTAGAATATGCAAAATATGTTTGTTTTATCTAATTTAGCTCAAGTCAAGGGATAGCTGTCAAAAGATATTTAGCTCAAGTCAAAAGATAACAATCCTAGTTCATACGCAACTGGGGATTGGTGATATATGAGATTTAGTGTAAAAAGTCTTCTGTAACCTGATGCTCTCCAGATGTGTTAGCCTACAAATACCAGAATTTTCAGCGAAAATGCACATAGTAATTCTAGTGGTCCAGCCCAGCTGGAGGCCACTGATTTAAAGAAAGTTGGTATAAAATACGTATTAAAGAATCTATTTAAAAAAAATAAATTCATAAGGTCTATGTGCCAAATTGTATAATTAAGAACGTCACATCTCTACAAGTTGACTCATTATTTTTTCCCCAAATATTTTTATCAATACTGTAAAAATTGGAAGAAATATCAAACATTCATAATTTCCAAACAATGACAACTCCTTTTTCTTCCCCACCCAAACTTTTATCTTAGGATGATAGCTCACCAGTGCTAGGATCAGGTGGACCAAACTCAAGAGAGTAACGCAGAACAAAATAATTATTCCATACATAAAGCTGATTATCACGGGGGTTATAGTCAATGGAAGAGATGAACTGGTAAGGGTTAGGAAAGGTCAGAGAGATTGGTTCTTCACGATTCATGTTAGTATTGAAGGCATAGTCAACACGGTTCCCTGCAGCCTCACTGTCGTCATCCACATAGACTGTCCGTACCACATAGAGGACTCCACACACCATGAAAGCATTGGATGCTGAGCGTTTGTCATAGCCAGTTTCCCATGTGCCTTCAAAGCGTAGAGTATAAGGATTGAGCTGGCTTACCACTAACCGTCCATTGTTGCTTTCAGTGGCATAAATGACCCATAGCCCGTTTTCATCAACAGCCAAGTCAATGTCAGTCTTGCCACCCCAGCGGTAGGGTGAAGTGTCATGATAGTTGGCTGTATTGATAACCGTTTCTCCACTTTTAATCCGTGTCCGCAGATCATACTTGATAATGTTGCGTGTCCGCTCTTTATTGTAGAAGACTGCTCCATCATACACCACAAAGCCAGTGCCATCGACTCTGTTGGGTAAGCGATATGTGGTGGTATGCCGGGCACTTACATAGTCTTCCCATGAAGCATACTCTGTCAGGGTGTCTGTCCTGTATGGGATCCAAGGCATGACATATATTCGGTCTCCAGCTTGAAGAGGATCTTTGCACCAAGCTCCAGACTGGTGCTCTGATTCATGGGCCGAGGTAGGTTCCAGGATCTTGTGCAGCGTCCCTGGGCAAACGAATACTAGGGAGGGGATGTAAGGGAGGAAAGGATGTTTGGGTAAAAGGGGAAGGGTGAAAATTCAGAAAGAATGTGACAGAACAAGGAAAAAAGAAAGAAAGAGAAAGAAAGAGAGAGAGAGAGAGAGAGAGAGAGAGAGAGAGAGGATAAATTTGTAAAAGGTTGTTGGCAGGAGAAGTGAAATCCGCGCTGTGTTTTCAAAGCAGCTGCAATCATGACACTTTTATCTGTTATTGAGCTGAGATGGCTCAGTGATGTTAAATAATGGGAGGGATAGGTGGGGAGCATCAGAGGAAATCAACACTTTGTCCAGATCAAATTAAAATGGGAATATAAGGATTCCAAACCATCCTCCCTCACTTTGCTGTACTTTGAAATTTAGCAGGGAATGTCAAATTGTTTCCCTGCCAAGTTCTAAGTAATATCATTTGGATAACTCAGAAATATGAACAGGAGTACTGGTGAACTTACAGCTACAACCCCTATTCCCTGACCATATGCTTTACTCATTCTATGGAGGTCAGAAGAGTTAAAAGCTCTGGAAAAGCAATTACAATGAGCTAGACCTCACAAATCTTCTCCACCGGAGGTACCTGGGGGATACATCTAATGGTATGGAAGTTAAGCTTCCACATCACATCTTTGAAATTAAGTATGGAATTGCAGCACTGTCTATCCTAAGGAATGCATTGAGTAGTGTTGTTGGGTTTATAGGACTGATGGACCTTTATCTTCTATGGATATCTCTAGAGGAAGGACACCTTTTTTTTTTTACTTTGTTGGAAATTTATAACATATTGGTTCCATTAAATCTTGAAGTACACTGATCAAAGGATTATAGCACTCATAAAAGGAATTTGCTTCACCAACTCCATTGACCAAGATTAATCTATGCTCGTCATCATGCCGCACCTAAAGCCCAGTTTTATGTTGGCATAACCATCAATAATAATGAGGCAGAAAGAAACTGGACCCATTTCTGCATCTACAAAGGCAATTATTAGTGGTCTTTCTTTTCCTTGGAGTTGCAGTAATTAGCTAGAATATCAGAGCTGCAAGTTAGCTCAGTGCAGTTCCTAAAACAGAAAGTAATCATGCATTTAGAAGCAGAAATTAGGAGCCCAGGTTTCAAACTTCCATTGCTTCCAGACTCTTTTATCTCACGCCCTCCGAGAAATGTTCTTCTACATCTTATCACTGTCTTCCAAACAGTTCTGAGGAAATGCCTTCTAATGGAAAAAGAATGAGGGCCTGTCAGCCTGAAATATTCTAACCATTATTAAACATTATTGAATGGGCAATGGAAAAAGAAAAACAAGCACAAAATAATCCAAAGCTTGGCTGCTTAGAAGCCCACTGAATATAAAAGACAGAAGGTGTTTCCTCTTCCTCTGAAACAGACTACTTTTAAGCCCTGGGGACAGAGAGCTGTAGATTATCACAGGGACTGTCTCCCTTCTGGAAATAAGAGCTTACAGAATCATAGCAGAAGGATGCAATTACCCATAGCTTCTGCTTCCCATATCCTGGGTGCCATTCGAGCAACTTATCAGCCAGGTTTGATTCGGAGCAGCAAAGGACATGAGGCTAGTGCACATGGCAGGAGGTGGAGGAGTGAAGTGACAGTGGGGGAAAAAAGGAGGCTGGGCAGGGGGGAAGGGAAGCCCCTGCCTTTCACCCACATCCCAATTGGCCGCCCGCAGTCTTGGGAAAAGTCAGGAGGAAAAAGTTTGAAAGGAAGACAAAAACAGGCCAGCATTCTGCAAGTATCTGCCTCTGGTTAGCTGGAGCAAGGCTGGGAGGAAAGAAAAGCATTTAGTGGTGGAAGGAGGGGTGGAGTGGAGAGAGGACAGCAGGATTGCAGCAGAGAATTCACCTGTCCATTATAGCGCAGTGTTACTAAGCTGCTACAGAGAAGACACTGGAGCAGTCAAACCAAATGCAAATTGTAGAGCTTAAAGGCTGTAAGATGTTTTCATTAAGAAGACCCAGGACTATATTTCTCTGGTGTAAAAGTATTGACACATTGGTACACGGATAGGGGAAACTGGATTGTCAGCAACCCAGTTACTGCTGGGTGCTGGCTTATATTTTCCACTGTGAACGTTTTTTTCTCGCTCTGCAGTCTCGATGGCATTTGGGCTTTGTTATAGCAGTCCTAAAATGTCTGGCAATAGTTTTGTGGATACAGTAGTGAATTCTCTGCTCTCCCATTATTATATCTGCACAGTTGCTATGAAATGCCACAACACTCCAAATGTAGCAAGTCTTACTGGAGTTGGGCATAACTTAGATTCCACATCAAACCATACCACCACACACTTGGAAGTAGATGAGATACACCAACAGCCTTAGAAATGATTGGCAAATAATCCAGGAAGGAGACTGGCATCAGTCATGGAGGAAAATAGCATTTTTGTCAATGCCAGCTCTCATATTTACAAATACCTCTCCCCTGATTCTGAGCATACACTGTCATAGTTTAAAAAGTTTAAACCTCAACATCAATGGGATTTATATGAGTTTAAGAGTGTGATGGACTGTTGTTTTCAATGGTCACAATCTCTGAATAACTCCAGAGGGAGCAAGCAGGGCTGAGTCAGCAACCTGGTGAGTTCACTCTTATTCATGGTGTTTGGGTCTCCATGGAGATGTTGTGCTGCATCCTACTTAGTAATAATAAATAATTCTGATTAATAAATATTCTGCCATTCTAGCTGCTGGCAAATTCTGCCTCCTGAGCTCATTTGGAGAACTGGTACATGAAATGGAAAAGAGGTATTCACGGTGAGTAATAATGAGTTTAGGAGAGGGCTGAGCCAGGGCTTTCTGATGTAGGGGACATACTTTTATTATTTTGTCTATGGAGACTGCAAGGACTATGACCAATAACACTGTGATGACACCAGAAATGTTCAGCCTGATTTTGAAGAATGAAAGAAACAGGCTTTATTAGAGCTGACAATGTTTTTTAACGCCCAATAAATGTGTTATTTACTAAAACCCTGGAGGGTTTTAACGTATCTATTTTGCTCCTTCCCCTACTGTAAAAAAATGCTGATGAAATTCAGTGTTATGACCTTGGGGACTCTAAGGGAAGGAAAAATGAGGCTGGAGTAGCCACATATGTCCCACATGTTGTCCATCCCTGTCAAAAATAAGGATGTGGGCTACCGTAAACCTAACTAGTAAGCATCATTCTTTCCTTGAGAACTGGAGATAGTTCTCAAGGAACCAGGCTGAGAGAGACAGTGGTTATTTGGAAGTTACATTTCATATTACAGCTATAATGTGCCAGCTAGAGAGATCCACAGTGTATACATTTTAACTTTTTAAGTATTGTAAGCGACTCATGCAAAATTGCATTGATATAGCAGGCCAAGGAAGACCACCTGCGATTTGCCTATTCACTTTTAATTAGGAAGAAAGAGAACGTCTCAATTATTGTCTACCAGGTGTCTGAAGATCATCTACTTAGTTTTCTTGCATACAACGGCAAAGCTATTATTTGATCTACAGTGCAGTGGAAATGCAAAGTTACAAATGGGTTTACCACTGTATGGCAATGAGTCAAGGAGGAGAGAAGCCAACTAGCCTAGATGTTAATGACAAGGTCTGTTCAAGATCCCTGTAGTGTTTTCTGTTGTGAATCACCAGACAAGAACTGCTTAATGGGAAGCAGTTGGATTTTATAGCACTGCATGATGTTCCTCGTATTAGCTATCTATCTCTGTCTAATCCATGATTTCCAAACTTTGTCATAGTGAGTCCCTCTAAAGTCAAGAGCAAACTTATTCAAGACTCACAAAGTGTAAATTATGACCATTTCAGAGGTTTTGCATTTACTGACATGGGTTTCAAGACTTAGTTCTCAGGACCATTTCGGTGTTGCATCAATTTGGCTGAACACAATTTTTTACTTTCAAATTGATGACACCTGTATTCCGCAAAACACTTTTTATATGTTTCAAACAAAGAACACTTTTATTCCCAGAAATGTTATTGATTTTTTTTTTGGGCATTCATGTCAGAAAAAACAACAACATCAAAACCCTGGAGCATAATGTAAGAAATAACTGCCTACATTGCTCCCGTTGTAAAATAAGTCTAGAAATGAATGTTAGCCATAAAGAGGATTCCATAGCAAGGTGTATGACTTGTTATCACTCGCTGATCATGATAATTTCCTCCAATATTCACTAGGGACTTTTCCCTTTTGGTAAGGAAATTGTTTCTCTGCTTATTATTGGGAGGGGCCATGTTGGATTTCCCAAACTGGAGAATCCCCTTCCCGGCTTACATCTCCAGAAGATAAAAGCAATCATGTGGCCAGGGACCCATGTTATATCCTGCCCCAATCCAACCGATTTTCCCTGCAAAATGATGATCATGTCTCAGGGAAATAGTTCATAATTGGAAAAGAAGTCATAGGTGAAAAGCCAGAGTCTGAACCTGTGAGCTCCAAATGCCATGTCTGTTGACTATTCCAGCACTTGAAATCCTCTCAATACTTACTAATGGAACTTTATGAGTATCCTTGTCTAAAGAGTATCCTTCTAAGCGATAAAATCAAAGGAAAGTTGCCTTCAGCCTAGCAATTCCTAACCAGCTTTATCTAATTTGACAGTATACAGATGTGCTGAACTTCATTTGCCATTGTTCTGAACCAAGAAGGCCCTAGGAATGGTTGGCTGGTCTATATGTAACTATCTAAATATTGTGTCACTATTCTGTCATGCATTGCACATTGTGTTTTTCCTTTCTTTCAAACAAGGCTCTCAAGTATAGGGTTAGAAATGGGCAGATTGCCTGGAGCCATTCTCTGATCCTGCTTCTTCAAAACATGCAGCCCAGGTAAGGACACTACAAACTTGAAGAAAAAGAGGAGTCTCAAGACCAGGAACGTCATGATGAATGTCATGATTTACAATAAATCAAATTTTATGCTTTTCTATAGAGCATTTGTGGAGATGGATACATATCTTTATATCTATTGATGCTTACAAGAACAGCTGCACTATATTTAAAAGTATACTTCCCATTTAATGAAGCTTATGGTTTGTGTTTCTTATGTATTTGTGTAAGGTATTTGTTTGCACATGTGTATTTTTACATATATGCAAAAGATTCAGACAAACACACACTCAAATAAATGCATCCAACTATATTGTTCTTAATGTAAACATATCTACATGCCTCTGGTTTTGTAGGTATCTACAAGTGGTCCTCAACTTACAATCACTCATTTAGTGACTAAAGTTACAACGTCTCTGAATAAATGACTTATCACCGTTTTTCACACTTATGTCTGTTGCAGCATCCCAATGATCATGTGATCAAAACTTGGGTGCTTGGCAACTGGCATGTACTTATGACAGTTGCAATGTCTCGGGATCACGTGATCACCCTTTGTCACTTTCTGACAAGCATAGTCAATGGGGAAGCCAGATTCACTTAACAACCGTAATATTAACTTAACAACTGCAGTGATTTTCTTAACAATCATGACAAAAAAGGTATAAAATGGGCTGTGCAACTCACTTAACAACTGTTTTGCTTAGAAACAGAAATTTTGGGTTCAATTGTAGGTTGTAGGTTGAGGACTACCTGCAAGTGAATGTGCTGCCTCCGGTTTTTATTTTCACCCATCAGACTGGAGATGTCGGCTGCAATATACTTTGACCTGAACAGTGGTTTGTTTTACATGAACATCTCTGCCATTTTCAGTTTCTTGTCCCCCATTCTGAAGCTAAGGAACCTGAGATGGGATAGGATGGGGACAGGGAAGAGGTGGGCAAGATTCAAAGATTTTCAGGGCTCTAATCTTGCCTCCCTGCTCTGAACACTTGCTTGGCAACCTTGCCCCGAAGCAGTTTCCTGGACTTTCACAGGTTCAGCTCAGCCCAGTTTCCCATCTGGGTTGGTGGGGTGGGATGGATGACTCCTGGCACAGGGAGGAGAAACACACCATTAAAGAATGAAGCGCTGGAGAGGGAGGGGCAGCACCAAGCGTTAACTGGTTCCGATCCCTCATGGATGGGGTAGTGCCGACTCAGCCTTCTAATTCGGGATGGGGGCAACTGTGTTCTGGGGTTGGGGGAGAAGATGTCAGAAACAGAGAAGGAAACGATCAGTGAAAAACCACATCCAAAAACCATGGAAACCTGTGGAAAAGAAAAGTATAAGTATATGCCTCCATCCCCAATCTTGGGAAAAAATTCCAAACCAATGTAGTGGGGGGGGGAAAAAACGTGCTTTTAGAATAAACTAAACAGAGAGAAAGAGAGGGGAGAGAGGGAGAAAAGAAAGACATGGTTTGGGTAGAATCAAGCCTGGCTTTTTAGTTGTACTACCTTGCAATTAATTGGTTGAATTCTTAGATCTAACTTGACAGCTTGTCTCTTGTTCAAAGAGGCTCATTGCAATTGTGATTTCAGATACTTACATTAGGTTAATAAATCTAGCCAAGACGACATTAACTGACCCCCTTCCTTCATGCACCATCCCCATCTTCCCCCAATAACAGACAGAGCCAATGATCATGACTGCAGCTTTCTTTAAATTAAAAAAAAAGCAGAAATGGAAAAGAATTTTTTAAAAAACACAAAATCACCCAGGATTTGATCAGGAATTAAGAAAAAAGAAAGAAAGAAAGGAAAGAAGGAAGGAAGGAAGGAAAGAAGGAAGGAAAGAAAGAAAAAGAAATATGTACAAAAATTAAAAATGCCCACATTGAAGTGGTTAGTATATCAGAATAATTGACTGCATGCATATCCTTACTTTGGGCTTATCTAATTTCCATGTCATCTTGATAGGTAGAGCTCACCAAAAAGAGAAAAGGGCTTTTCAAGCCAACTCTGAGTATATTCGCAAGGAAAGTAAACTCAGTTTGAGATACAGCTTGGGAATTCTCATCAAAGAACTGTACAAGCTTTGAGTGAAATTTCCACTGAAGGATGGATTACAAATGAAGTCATTAATGCTCAGCTTTAGCCACACATGATTCATTTTGCTTGTCAGAGCATGGTGAAGGCTGAGTTTATCCTTGCTTAGGGTGATGCCACTTAGCGTGAGCATCTATTCCTTAGTATACTACTAATTGTAGACTTCCCCAACCTGGAGGCATCCTGATTAAACTACGCTCTCATCATCTGCAGTCACCGTGGTCAGGGAACTGTCAATCCATACTTCTGGAAATTGGGGGAAGGCTCCAATGTGTAAGAAGCTCAAAAGATATCCCCATTACATCCAATAGTGGATTTAAAAAACAACACCCTATCATTTCAAGAGAGCACTTTGAGGCTGAACGCATAGCTTGGGAGAAGGAAAAAAGGCCCCATTGATTGCAGGGCATCTACTTTTGCTGAATCTAGGATCAAAAGGTATACTTTCTGGGATTTTATTGAATGTCTAAAACCAAATGGCTTCCATAATGATAACAATGATCAATGTACGCATGTAAAGACTTTTTAAAAAATGCTTGGAAGTATTTGGAAGTATTTGGAAATGCCCAAATTGCAATCAAAGCAAGGGGTGGGGGGATTAAATATAAAAACAAACCACCTATTGTTCTTTTGTAATTTCAGAGAATTGTAAGCATTTTTAGAAAGAAAGAAAGAAAGAAAGAAAGAAAGAAAGAAAGAAAGAAAGAAAGAAAGAAAGAAAGAAAGAAAGAA